>RJWT010043200.1:0-11996 GCA_004365215.1 Cuniculus paca | reverse complement strand
ACTGCCCTGGGCAAGGTCTGCAGTAGGCCCTCAAAGGCCATGACTTTTGTTCCCTTGTCTTCCTTGCTCCCTCGACCTCATGGAAGGACATCTGTGGGTGGCCAGAGGAAAGAACCAATGGGGACAGGGAGGGCTCCCTAAGGAAATGATACATAGGAATGACCCGGCGGTGGAGGCCATTAGTGAGGAAAGACCACAGGAAACATTGGAGATGCCTTCCCAGCAGCAACCAGAAACTGCCTAACACGAAACCTAACACACTGTGAGCAGTGCAGCTGTTTGGAGCTGAGGACTCTGCATGCTTTTGGGTCAACTTGGAAGGAGATGGACTGCTAGGCAGACAGAAGCATGTCCTTCTCATTTGCAAAATCTTTCCTTAGGAGACGCCCTAGGAGCAACATTAATGGCCTCAGGTTCCCCCAAGTCTTCCTCTAACAAGAAAGATACCTAGACTTTCTTGCATTCAAATTTAGCCCTGAAAGGGAAAAAACTGAATGTGCAATTCAGAATACACAAACAAAACCCTGTCTTTGTTATGTTAATCTTTAGAGCCCAAAGAGAACATGGACTCCGGGAAATCAAAATTAAGACCTTTAATATTTTTTTTTAACCGAGTCAAGGCTGGGTTTTATAAAACCCATTTTTATTTATTCAGGATAATAAAAGGCCATCTTGAAGTCAACTCTTGGTCAAAAACATTTTTAAAGGTACAGTAAATAAGAGTACTTAATTTTTTCCACATTCTAGACATTGAATATATTTCTCCTTCGCCTCTGACATAACACAGTCCACAGCAGCCTTGTTCAGGCCATGCGTGTTGCAGCTGCGAAGGGGAAACTACAGATGCTGGAAAGAACAGGACACGGTGGGAGGAGCAGTCAGATCTGATTTTATGCTTTATTCTTCTGCCGATTCCGATTATTCAGCACAGCCTCCCTTCAAAATGACCACTTGACCTTTCCCAGAAGAGTCATTAACCTTCCATAGTCTGTCTCGTAAACAGCTTAATTTTCTGACGGTGGCATGACAGAAGAAATTACAAAGCCAATTCCTACTCTCCGGTCCAAACAGATGCCAAATGTAAATCACTCCATTTCCAGGAAGACATCCTGCCCCAGCCTCACTGCCACTCCTGACTCCTCGGCAGCACGCACACCCTCACCTCCTCCAGCTGGGGACAGTTCCTGCCGAGCCCCTGGACTGCCTGGAGAAGCTATGATCTCACTAAAGCTGTCAAGTCCTTTTCTAGCTTTTAAACATCCCTCCCATAACCCCAGTCAAAACTCACCTGCTAGAGACCCTGCTCATCTCTAGTGAAACACTGGCTTACTGCTGCATCTGTGGCAGCATCACATAGCCAAGAGCAACTGATTCCTCCCCTCACCACCTGTTTTAATAATATACTGATTTTGTCTATTACTCATAATCAGGAGTAAAAACTTTTAAAATTAAGGGACAAGTTTAAAGAAAAAAGTTTTAACAGAAATAAGTCATAATAGAACTTCTCCATTCTGCTTTTTTCCTAGTGTGGGATTAAAAACTCAACACCCATGGGCCCAGCACAGAGTGAAGTAAGCAAGCCAAGGCTGTGGTTGGTCTCATATCAGTGACTGAAATTGCTAAAGGTTGTTAGGGACCATGATGTTTAGTTTTATATTTCAGTGTGACTGGGCCATAGTTGACTAGACAGGTGGTCAAACATGATTCTAGATATTTCTGTGAAGATCTTTTCTTGGATGAGATCAACATTTAAATCAGTGGACTTTGAAGAAAACAGACCACCCTTCATTCTGTGGGTGGATCAAATCCAATGAACTGGAGGATTTAACAAAGCAGATTAGTCTCCCCCAAGCAAGACGGAATCCTGCCAACAGACAGCACCGGGATGCAAGTACAGTACTTGCCCAAGTCTCTATCTTGCTAGCCCTACTCTGCAGATTTTGGATTACACGTGTTATGGTTTAGATATAAGGTAGCTACCCCCCTCTACTGGCAAGATTCATTTTTGGGAGCTGGATCCCCAATGCAGCAATGTTCAGAGGTGGGGCCTAGAGAGGTGACTGCATGAGGGCACCTCAATAGTCAATGGGTTAATTCATTAGTGAGTGCACAGCTGAATGTGCTGTTAGGAGGGGGGGCCCGGCTGGAGGAAGTAGGTCACTGGATTGTGTGGATGAAGGGTACATGCCAGTGGTGATGCACCTATGGTACATGTGCCACAGAGGGCTGTTTGTTATCACTGAAAGTGCTAAAACGTTTGTTACAATCTGTACCTGGCCCCTTCCTGGCTAACTCCTTGTTTCTTGGCTTCCCAGCTGCCATGGGTGAGTAACTTTCTTCTGCTATCCACTTTTACCATGGTTTTTCTGCCCTGGAATCAACCTTGGAGTCAAGGTTTAGTCATGAACTAAAACCTCTGAAACCATAAGTCAAAATAAACCTTTTCTTCTTTTAAATTGTTATCCTCAGGTATTCTGTCCTAGCAACTACAGCTGACTAATGCACCACACCTCCACAATGAATCCATCGCTCTGTGCATGTGTCCACGTCCGACAGGATCCTATTTTTCTGGAGAACCCTGATGAATATACAGGACCCCTTTTATTTACATGACAGCCAAAACTTTTTAGCTTCTAAGAATGTATATCCTACCTTTTCTCTCTTGAAATAGCTTTCATTTGCCTATTTTTCATAGAGACATAGTATGAAGAAATACAATATTTCTCTACTATGAGAAAAACAAACAGCAGACAATAAATGGTAACTGATGGTGAAGGTTGGAAACAGGGAATCTAGGGAGTGGTGGGGTCTGTGGTAAACTGGATGTTGTATTCAGGGTTTAAAGGAAAACAATTTAACACAGGACACAATTTATAGAATTATTTTATAATAGTTACTCAAAGAGCCAAACACAAAAAAAAAGCACAGGAAATCTGTCCACACACTAAAGACACAAAGAATCCAGCAAAGGGCCCGGATTCCTGCTTGAGTTCAGCCAAAGACCTAGAACCCATAACGATGCCCCCATGAATCCAACTGGAGGCCTAGAACCCATGGCAATGATTCATACAAGTCTGTTTCATGGATCTGCGCTGGGAAGACCCAAAGGTCAGTGGTGGAAGCTAGAAAGCCTGTGCCAACAGGATGAAGGATCTGTGCCAGTAGGCAGAGGGAACTGCATTGGAGCCAGGAAGCAACACTCAAAGTAAGGACCAGAGCTCTCCTGAAAAGTTCCACAGCCATCCTCAGTGACAATGAGGTCCCGAGCTTCTCTGACAATGAGAACAGCTGAGTTCGTATCAGGAAAGAAACTAGACAAACTCTTCCAGGAGAAACAAAGGCAAACAGGAGAACCAGCAACACTACTTATTCCTCTCCAGTTCTCCTTTTTATGTTGCTGTCAACAAACCTCAGGTGGGTCATCCACACTCCACACCATGTCGATTCAGTTCAGCTCGTGTTATAAAGTGATCACCAGTTGTCAAGCCACCATGCTGGAACTAACGGAAATGCTGGCTCCAGATAAGCTGCTGTGCAACCAGGAATGTGGGGCTTAATACTGTCAGACCTTCTGATGGTTCAAAAGAATTCAGAAGTCTGGATTTATTATATAAAATCTTCCAATGTTTAAACACTGATTCAAAATTATTTAAGATCTTTATGTATCAAACATCTGCTCTAGAATGTAACCTGGAGGAGACAAGCAGAGCCCCTGAGGTTGCCCAGACCGGGTGGCGCTCCTGTTGGTACCAGCTCACCTGAGGAGCCAAGCGTTCTTACTTCATCTCGCCCACACCCCACCTGCCTACAGCTCCCAGGGCTGTGGCCAGAACCAAACAAAATGGAGCACATCAGCTGATTCGCCACAGCCAGTGGCCAGACCTGAAGCCCCTCCCCGTCTACTCAAACAGCTGGTTGGCAGGCAGATGCTGTGAGTGCCCAGTCACCAAAGGCAAAAAGGATGGAGACGCTTCCTCAGAGAAGGCCTGAGAAGTCCCACACTGAGAAGCTGGGATAGGGACTCCGAAGTGTTTTTACATCGGAACCTAGGAGTCTAAAATTTTAGTGCTGTTTCTGTTGATGACTGGATAAATCAGCACAACTTTCTGGACAGCAACTGGGTGACATACATCGAGAACTTCAAAAGTGTTCATTCTGTAACTGCCCCTAAAGACATCACCTAAATGTACAAAGCTGCACCGCTTAATAATAGAAAATCAGAAACGACCTTAATGTCCACCAACAGGGATTGGTTAAACAACTATAGGTTAAACAACTATAGTTGCATGATGGATAACTGTGTCACAGAGATATCTGTTCATCATGTGCAAACTCATTCACAAAACAATGTTTGATGCACAATTGAAAACAGGTGATAAAACAAGGTCAAGTTTGATACCAGTGCTGTGAATACATCCATCTGTAAGGATCTGTTTGAAAAGACCTAAACCAAAATGTTGACATTGTTTTTCCTTGTGCGGTGGGAATGGAAATACCTTTTTGCTTTATCCTTTTACTCACCTGCATTTTCTAATTTGTCTTCAAAGAACATGTGCTATCTTGGTGGTAAGAAAAAATGTTAACGGGCTGGGGATTTAGCTCAGTGGCATAAGAGCCTGCCTGGCAAGCACAAGGTTATGAGTGCGATCCCCAGTACCAAGAAAAGACAAGATGTTAAGAAAAATAACCAAGTGCTGTTTTGTTTTGTTTTGTTTAAAGAAATGGTATTAATGGTTTGGATTTTGCATGTCCCCCAAAGGCTGTGTCCAAGGTTTAGTCCCCAGCTGATGGGAGGCAGTAAAACTTTTGAAGGCAGGGGTTAGCGAAAGGAAGTTAGGTCATTGAAAAAGATATTGGGACGGCCACTTCTTCTTTTTCTTTCTCTCTCTCTGCTTCCTGGCAACCATGAGATGAACAGGTTTCTTCTACCACATCCTTCTGCCATGATGTGTTGCCTCGATACAGGCCAAAAGCAATGGAACCAAGTGACCATAGACTAAAATGTCTAAACCTCTGAGCCAAAATAAGCCTTTCTCCCTTTAGGTTGACTTATCTCAGGTATCTGTCATCAGAATGGAAAGCTGATTAACACAGATCATGTGCTAGAGGATCAGACAAAGTGCTGGTCACAAAAGCAGAACTTTAGAGACAGTGTTCTACAATCAGATACCTGGAGCCCAGATCAGAGCAACCCCCAGGCCCTCATGACTATTTGTCACTGCTGAGGTGTCCCCTGGGACCATTCTTCAACACCTTGTGCTATATCCTGGCCAATCCACCTTCTCCTGTACTCCAAACTTGGGACAGTTCACACCTGGCCCCTGAGATCTCCACAGGGTCTCCATCTGCAATGGTGTCCCCTGTCTTCTCCTACCCAGCTGAGGGGCCACATGGAAGTATGATCACTGGCTCCTAAGGACAGAGTATTATGCTTTCCTTAAAAAATCATTGAAAGAAGAATAAAATGAAGAGAAAGAAACTGCTCAAAGGGAAATCATATTGTTTGATCAGTTTTGCCTGCCTGTATCTGGTAACCTGAGCAACTATTCTGAAGATAACAATATGCAATATAACTACCATTCCTATCATCTTATTTTGAAATCCTGTATCACTATTTTATTGTTGTTGTTATCACCGTTTGGCTTTTATTGTTTTTGTTTGTTTGCTTGATTGCTTTCTAATTTTTCTGTGCTTTCTCTTTAAAATAAAAAATAAATAAATAAAAAATGAAGAGGAAAAGCAAGAGAGGAAGGAGAGGGAAAGGACTGCCCTGTTCTTATTCCACACCACCTGGCTACAACCTTCCTGCTGGATTCTGCATCAAAGGAATCACAAAGCATTATTCGAAGCAGCTAGAAATGACTCCCCTTGGAGCTGACTTACCCTTTTCCTAGTGATATGAGCACAGGATTTTCCAGTTCCATGAGCACCTGGAAGGCTTTATTCATGTTTTTATAAGAAAAGGCATCAGCAGCATCTGCAATCACCACACAGTTTGGGTTGGACGTGTCGATCTTGTCAAATTCTGAGCGGATTTCTAGAGAGAGAGAGAGAGAGAGAGAGACAGAGAGAGAGAGAGAAACGGTGCAATCAAGCCCCAAGATGACGTGGTTTACTACCAGCTCCTACTAGGGACACTTTCTGTTATATCTGCCCTTTATCAGAGGCATGAAATCTCTGTTTCTCTTTTTACTGAATTAATTAGATTTTAACAAGCACTAACAACTCTTTTCCGATCCTCACAGATACAATGGGAGGTGGACAAGGAAGGGGTGTTGTTCCCATCAGACAGGTAAGGAACCTCTTGGCTCCCATAGTTAGAGAGCTTGTTAGAAGAAAAACGGACTCACTCCCAAGAAGCCCCCTGCCACCGCCGCACCACAATTAGCCCCAGGAGCTTCTTAGTTCAATACTGAGAACTGAAGTCCACAGCTTTGCAACTAAGAGGGAAAATCTGCCAGAGGACACAGCCTTGTTTCTGAAACAAGGCTGCTCCCAACTCGGAGGTTGATATGGCTGGCCCCCAACAGTAAGCCATTGACACAAACATTCTGAGAAGGAGAGGAATCTCGCCTCACCCAGCTGCTCACCAGCCCCCTTCAGAAGGTCTTTTCCTTGCCCTCCTCCATTTTCAATTACTGTAGGGAAAGTTGCAAGGATAGTCACTGCTTTTATGTCTTCAGTTCCTCGAAGAAACATGCTCCCATTTCTCTTGGTATTAGATGCTGACCTTCTGGATTTAAAAATAAATAAATAAATGGAAGTAGAGCTGAGTGTGATGGCACACCTATAATTCCAGCATTCTGGGAGGCTGAGACAGGAGGATCACGAGTTTGAACTCAGCCTAGCACTTAGTGAGATTCTGTCTCAAAGTAAAAAATGGGCAAGAAAAAAAAAGGCCACAATGAGTCCACTACATACTCATTAGAAGGCAAGAATTAAAAAGACTGACAATGCTAAGTGCTGATGAGGACAGCAGGTACAGTAGCTGATGGAGTACAAAATAGCACAAGGGAAAACAGCTGGCAATTTCTTGTAAAACCAAACATACCTGTCCCCTGTGGCCCAGCAATTCTCCCCCTAGGTATTTACCCAATGTGTAATTTGATCCCCATCAAGATCCAAAACATTACTATCACAGGGAGGTTCCCTCATGGCCTTCTATGCTCACATGAGCTTTCCCTGCAGATTTATTCATAATAACCTGAAACTAGAAAACAGTCAAGTATCCACAAACATGTGGGTGGACAAACACACTGGTAGTTCAGTCAGTGGAATATTAATCTACTTGACATCAACCTGCCAAGTGTATAAACGCACTGCAGTCATTGGATGGTTCTTTTCTCCGCCAAGAGAACAAGCTCCACCTGACAGCTTTCTGCATTTTCACTCTTGTCTTCATTCCTTCAAGGTCTTCCCCACAGGAGTTTCTGGAGAGCTTTGCTTGTATGCCTGAGGCCTAGGGCCATGCTGTCTCCATTTAATCTCTCTCTGGAGATCAAGTAGCTAAAGCCAGTCACATGGGTACTACATGCTTACATGAGCGACCTGTAACAAAGGCCGTGGATGCTGAGGGTCTGTTAAACTTCCCTGTCTGCTAGCATTTCACATGTGTTGTCACACATCACTGCTGAAACAATTAAGCACATCCTAGGCAAAGGGACCTCACACATGGTTTCTCACGGCCTTTGCCTCATGTGTTTCCTCCCCTAGCTGAATCTGTTTTTTTCACTGTAATTGTGAGTGTAACAACCTTCCTGGGTTGTATGCACCATTCCAGGGAATCATCAAGACTGGGGGTAGTCTGGAGGTGCCCTTGACACAATTACACACTGTATGACTCTAGTTATATGAAATTCTAGAATAAGTACACTTAATCATAATGGAAAATATCAGAATTACGATTGCCCCTCATGGAAAAAGGGTAGGGCCTAGCTGGAAAAAGCATGAGGGAAGCTTCTAGACCAGTGATGGTGAACCTTTCAGAGCTTTCAGTGATACAGCCCTCTGCGGCATGCATGCCATAGGCTCACCACCACTGTTCTAGACCTTGATGGGGTTGGGTTACACAGGTGAATGCACTCATCAAAACTCAAAAAAAGTATAATTGAGGTTTGAGCAGTTCACTATAGGTCAATTTTACATCAAAAGAAACAACTAAACAAACACTGAATTTTAGTTAATGATATGCTGAAGTGTTTAGGGGAAATATATCAATGTCTATGATTTATTTGATACGTATCCAAAGAATAACAAATGCATGGATGGAGGGATGGGTAAATATATAGGGAAGAGTCAATGACAAAATCTAGGAGATGAATATAAAAAAATTCCAAGTATAATTCTTTGAGCTTGGCTAATGTTTGAAATTTTTTAAATGAAATATTGAGGAGAAATCTGTCAATCATAATACATGAAAAAAATTCAAACTCTGAAAACACAGGTCCATTTACTGAACGCACAGATGCAGAATGATAGCCCTGTAAGGGTATGACATCCTTTCCAGCCCTCTCAAGCTTTGCCCACTCTTTTTATTTTAAATAAAGTTTATTAGATCATAATGTTGTCTGAAGTTACCACCTGTGTCAAAAGTCAACGAAGCTTTGCCCACTCTGTTGAGTTCTTTGATTAACATCACCTTAGAGCCAAATGTGGTATTTTCCTCAGCTCCCTGCCTCTTCCATTCCTACTCCCATACTTAGGAACCCTTTTCTGGAGTCCAGGGAGACAGAATTTCTTAAGGCTTTTCTTCTTTGAGAACCACATTCTAAAGATGCTGGCAGAGGTCTTAAACTACAGAGAAAGGACTCTGAGAAGCAGATCCCCAAACGCTGGGCATGCTGCTCTTAACTGGCAGCAGGGCTACGAATGAGACCCTTGAGCCTTCTGCGGAGCACTCTCCACCTCTGAAGGCCCCACTCCTCCCCTGGGAAGGAGAAAGCAGCTGCCCTCTGCCCACTGGTTTGTGAAAAGAAAAATCAAGTAAAATAAATGCTACTTTGTTTGATTTATACTACTAGTTTCTTTTGCTCACTGAAAAGAAAGTTTTGTCCTTTATTTCTTCTTTGGAAGAGAGGGTCTTTTTTGTCTATGCCTTGTACTCTGAGTAACATTTTGGCCCTTCTTTAAGATCATGATATGCAGTATATTAACCATTATTACTCTCGAATTATTTTGTTAAGAAATTTTGTTTTATTTTTTCATAGCTATAAGAAGTATTTTTATATTTTCTTTATTAATATCTGCTTGTGTTACATTAAAATAAAACAATTGTTCAAATAAAGTACAAAGGAAAAAAAGGAAAAACAGAGAAAGGTCAGAGAAGCATCCTAAACTCCAGTGCACTGCTCAAGTCTCTTCTTTTTTAACTATTCAGGATGGTTATAATACTGCTTCTTCTGCTTCAGCCCCCAAAATTTCCACACTGAGAGTCAAAGAGGTTCCTGTGTTGCATTCATACTAAATGATCAGGATGCAAACTTTGTTCCTACAGCCATTGACAAGCTGCTTCCAAAGAGCAAGGCTGGATATCGCTGCTCAAGGGTACAGTGCCAGACTTTAGAAAGGTAAAGACTTCAATCTAGCTTTTCCTGTTTGTTCTGTCTTGGCACTGTCTGACACTATCTCTCAACAGGCACTAGTACACTGTCCCATAGGCAACTCCTTGGCTGCCTGGTCTGGTGCAGGTCAGGGGATACCATCCTAAGCTTTTCTCTCAGGACCATCTGGAACTGATTACTAACAACCTGCTGGTTGAAACTGTGGGATGGATGGGGCCTGGTCCTAACTCATCCCCAGCAGGGAGCCCCACAAGGTCTGTACCCCACAGGTCCATCAGTGCCATGACAAGAGCCAGGTATTACCTCAGTGTCCTGTTGGCCCTAGTCAGAGTACAGGCCATCTCCCCTGCCTCTGTCTTGTCTTGGGACCCCTCACAGTCCCAAAGCCCAGAAGACTCACCATCATGGATGAGCAGGTGTGGCCGCAGACCTCGCTCCTTTAGGATCTGGCAGGCAGCTGGTGCTGGGGAAGTCACTTCTTCCTCGGAGATGTCAAATCCCAGTTGCTGAAGCAGCCCCACCAGCTTTCCCCGGGACTTCTGTGACTCATTGGTACAGAATCTCACCTTCAGCTGGGACTGCTTCAGTCTAAGGTAAGGAAATGACAGGTGAGGGTGATGTCAGCATATGGCATGTGGGGGAAGGACCCAGAGAATGATGCTTCTCTAAGGGCAAATGGGCAAGACCCGGAGCAGGTGAGATCACTATGTCCCTGAGATGGCCCTAACTGACCCCAGGTATGTTCAAGCTTGGATTTCTGAACTGGAGCCGACCCCTTCCTACAGACCATGCTCCACAGTCTCCTGCTCATCCTCACTAGACTTAACACACCTGAACTCCCCCAGGCTCCCTCTTCTTTTCCTGTGCTTCTTCCTTTAACTGGGACACATTCTGCACCCTCAACCTGGACATGTTACCTCTGCACGTGCACCAATCCTACCCCCACCTCAAGACCATTCAGCACTTACCTTCCACTTGGCCTGGCTAGAGGTCACCTTGGAATGTCCAGAGCTTGTTCTGTGACTTTCCACAACACTTAGTATTTGCACTTTCACCTGAGCTCTATATATCTACAGCTTATCAATCATGGGTCCATGTTCCCCAAAAAGGGCAAAGGCTGAGGGGCCTAGCTGAGGCCCAGCTCACTGCTGTCAGTGAGGAAGGCTTGCCAACACAGTCATTTGTTACATGGATGGTTCTGGGATAGACAAATAGAACCCAATCCCATGCAAACCCAAAATCATAGTAGGATGAACTGTCAGCAGCACTGCTATCTTTTCCTGGTGGGCACCACATGGGACAAGTTCCCAGAACACAAAGCCACAAAATGCATGCCATTCAACCTTCCTACAAATAATGACTGAGTATCTACTAAGTGCCGGTCCCACTGGCAGCTGTGAACTGCAGCTGTGAACACAGGCAAGGAGAACCAGGAGAACCAGACCACAGTCCATGGTATGGGGTGGGAGGCAGGCAACAAACAGGAAAGCCCCAAGGGAAAGGCGACTTGCAACTGAGGGGAGGCTCTGTGAAGGATACGAACAGAATGAAGAGAGAAAGCCGCTAGCTGAGGTCGAAGGTCAGGTGGGCCTCCCTGGGAAGCAGCCCTGGAGCTGAGACCCTTGGAACCAAGGGCCCTGGTCAGGAGGTAGAGGAAAGGCAGAGAGAAAACGGACACTGGGAGGTAACCAGGGCAAGGCCCATCTGTGCACGAAGAGGTGACTGAGAGCCTGGTGCCCACCAGCAAGGGCCCACCCTGTGGAAGGAGGCTGCATATACAGGTGTCACAGGCTAGAGACGGGGTGGTGGCAGCTGGCACCTGCCCTATTGCATCCCTGGCCCAAGTCACCTGGGCCTGGACAAGCCCAGACTTGTCAAGACAGGGATCATAAATGGGATTTGCATGGAGGTGCTGTGTAGAGTCACAGGGAAAAGCCAGTGCAAGTCCTAAGGCCAAGAAGGCACAGTTAAGAAAACCCAGCAGCATTAACCAACAATGTTAATAGTCACCCGGCCCAGGTCCCAAACATGTCTCTAAACTTGTCCATCTCCCTGACCTCCAAAGGCACAGCAGGATATTCTGACTTTCATGTACTTTTTCAATCTTAGGTTTTTAATACTCTAAGTACATTAATAAGTCTTAAATGCATAACTTACAATTTATTAATTAACACAAAAATAGAAGAGGAATGTGCTTACATTTCGATTTTACAGATGTAGCCTCAACCAAAGGAGTCTAGAGGTGATACACAGATTCAGTTGCTCAGAACTGTGGCTTGGAATCAGCTTCCACTGAATAAGACGCCACCACAACTCAACCAATTTATCCCACTTTCTGGTGAGAAAACTTTGTGCCAGAAAGGTCCAGGGCTTTCTGTTACCCCTCGTAAAGCAGAGATTCTGGGATGTAGCTGACTTCTGTTTCGCCCCATGTGG
>RJWT010043199.1:0-11996 GCA_004365215.1 Cuniculus paca | reverse complement strand
CTCTCAGGTGCACGCTGCCTGGCCTCCCAGGCCCTCTGAAATCGGGGTGGAAGCCTTCTTAACCTCTGAGCTTGTACATTCTGTGTGCACCTAAAACCAGCACCACGTGGATGATGCCAAGGTCTGCTGCCAGCTGGAGCAGTAGCCAGGCTTTCCTCTCTCTTGGCTGTAGGGGTCGAGTGCCTGGATCGCTGGGCACTCTGAACCTGATTGTGAGGAACAGATTCTCTATATGGCCACCATTCTGGAACCTCTTGGGGCCTCTGCCGCCACTCTGGAATATGGTGCTCCAAGGCTTTCTTCTCTAAGCAAAGTCTTTCACCTTTGCAGTTTGGAAGCTGCAAAGGTTCGAGACTTGCTGTTTTTTGCGCTGCCGTCAGGTCATCTTTTCTATTTCTTTGTTCCTCAGCAATCGAGTTCTCAACTTTATCTTTACAGTCCATGCCCGGCTTACAGTCCATAGCTTTATTGGAGCATCCTTTCTGGCCAAACTCACATTTCAAATCACCCTGCTGGGTTCTGTGCTCTTGATTTGCAATGTAAATCTGACTAAAAGCCCCCAACAATAGCCATGCCACAGCCTCAACATTCGACTGCCTTGATATTTCTTTTGCCAGATTAATCAGTCCACCATCCTTAATCTCAGTCTCAGGCAAAGTCTCTGGACAGGAGCAAAATGCAGACAAACTTTCTGCCAAGCCATAACATACATCAACTGGAGTCCAACAACTAATGCAGTTCTCTCCAGCAGAAACCACCTGAGCCTGGTCTTTACCAGCAGGCTCTCTATCAGCCTTCTGGTCTCCTGAGCTCTGACCAGAATCTCCTGAACAGAAGAGCCTAAGCTGTTCCAGAGCTTCTCTTTCAGGTGACATCTCCAAACCTTTCCAAACTGTTCCCACAAGCCATTCCCAAAGGCTCTTGAACCACATGGTCAGGTAGTCACAGTAACAACCCCACTCCTCCGGTACCAAATTCTGTATTGGTCACTTTTTCTTCGTTGCTGAGACAAACGCCTGACACCAAAGTGAAGCAAGGAAAGGTTTATTTAGCTCACAGTTTCTGGAGATTTCAGTCCATAATCAGCTGGGTCCAAGGCAGGGTGGCACGGCACAGGGACAGCACTTAAAGGCAGCAGCCAGAGCAAAACGGAGCAAAACGCAAACCTCTTCTCTACCCTCAAATTGTACACAGGCCACCCCACCCCCACCTTCAGGGTGGGTGTAACACAAAATGTCCTTGCCCTCTTTTACACAGGATGAGGATATTTACAAAGAACCTTGACTCCCTGCTGAGTCAGTTAAATTTCTAAACTTCTCAAGTTGACACAATGTATTAACCATAAGACTATGTGTTAATTTAAGAAGCATGTCTTTTTAAAAAAGCAATTCATTAGAAGAAATGTGAAAGATGCATTCAGCCCATTCCATAGTAAATGATCTGTTGGCATTGCTGACTCACTTTTTCAGGCATGATATCAGTTTCATTCGTACTTAGCAACTTTTTCTGAAGGAGAATGAATCACCCAAGAAAGAAAGATTCTCAGAAATGTGCTTACATTTGTTTCCTATAACTGAGAATCATTTGGGTTTTTAGAAGATGTTAGCACATCACCTCTGAAGTTGCTGCGTTTAAAGCTGGTTTGATTGCAAAAGGCACCATTCAAGTACTTTCGTGGAGGGATTAGGGGCGGTACGTGTACACACTAGTTGCCCAGGGAGATGTTGAGGTAGTCATTTGCCCTTTAATGGAGACAGAGAGTGTAAGTAAAAACGATTTGAATGTGACAGTTGAATATTTCACGGTGGTGACAATGATTCATCTCTATTTTCTATAGCAACCGGAGCAAATTTAAACCCAGGTCTATGACGTTCAGGTAACTGTGAAATGCAAGATGCAAAATTCATCCCAGGAGTTTGTCTTGGTACTGCTTTGCTCCACAGGCTTCCTAATTTACAGAAGGAACTTGGTTAGTGCAGAGAAGGCAAATAGGTTTCAATTCTCCGATTTCTGCCTGAGATTGATTAGTAGTGGCTGCTTAGAGCAGTGTTATAAAAGGAAGACACAGTGGGAAGGAAGGTGGTGATTGGTAAGTAATGCCTGCCATGTTGGTGAGGGCAGAGCAGTGGCCTGAGTGGTACTCATTTTGCTATCCTCACCGAGTGTACAGAACGTAGGATTAGGACTTGGGCCTGACTTTAGTTTGGCCATAATGTACTATGTGATTTTGGACAAACTTTGATGTTCCTGTTTTTTCAAATGCTAATTTGGAGAGGAGATAAGTCACCCATCAAACCAAATCCACAAGGCTATAATAAATACCAGAAAAGTTTTTGAAAGCATAGAAATAGGTACCAAATATTATTGTATTTCCATTTTCCAAATTGAAGAGCAAGTGCGAAACTTGTACATTTATGTAAGCAAAACTCAGCACTGCATTGTAAATGTATGTATCAGTTTATTTTTACAGGTGTGGAAGATGTAGGGAAAGGAGAATGTGGAGTCCTTATGTAGACGTGGGAGGCTTGTAGCAGTCAGGGATGGGAGGGCTTTGGATATGATCAGGGAGAGTGGTTTCCAGTTTGTTTTGACTGTGATAAACTCCCTTTTCCCCTCAGACAAAATCCTTTGACACCTGACGTAATAAACAAATACATGGTGCTTTTGTTTGAAGCTACTTATTTCTTACCAGGCTTTCCAATTCTTAATGCAGAGTAAGTGCCATTAAATATATTTGAATTCAATTAGATGTCTCAGACATCTCCAGGAGAGGTATTAAAATGTTCCTTGCATGTTAAATTCCTCAGTGGGCCAATGACTTTTAGGACCTTGACCTCCAATGCATGTGACCAAATTCCCTCAGAGAGGCTGGGAAGACAGGGACTTCCTGGACCAAGATCCAGACGCAAGGATGCCAGGTCTGGGAGGAGAAAGTATTTATGTATGAGAGAAAACCCAGTGGTAATTATATTACTTACACAAGGACATAAAAATGATCAGTTCCACTTATAAAATGCCTGAGTGGAACAAGTAATCCTCACAGCCCTCTTTGCCCAATCACTGTTATCCACCCAACAAACATCGATCTGTATCCATTGTGTATCAGGCACTGTATTCAGCGCACAGGATACAATGTTGGGCCAAATTGAGGAGGTCATTCTTCTCATGGACTGTATATCTTGTTGGGAGAGACAGGAAGCACGAACATAAATATTTGGGGCTGTAAATATATGGAATGAAAATAAATAGTTTTCACACAAATGAACCCCAACTGGAGCACTTATGAATAGTGCTCCATCCCAGTTAAATGAATCAATAAAGGCTTATTATTGGCCACCAGTGGCCCCAGACCACATGTCAACAATAAATGTTTTCAAGAATATAAAGAGCCAGTCCATATCCATTGTGATCCTAGAAGTTCCCATGGGTGGCATGAAGAACTCCATTTGCCTGATTGAGTGGGAGCTTGCCTCAGAGGACTGTGGCTAGAGCTCTTTATTTCTCGATGCTTCTGAGCTTTCTGGCAGCATTTCTGTACCAGCAGCAGTGTTATAAATGCCACTTGCCGTTTGCGGTTACGGAGCATGGAGGAGTTGCATTAGGGATTTACGATGGCTGGGGAAGGGGTGCTGGAGTCACCAACTTGTGACAAAATAACTCTAATAAATTTTGTTGACTGAGGAAAGGCAAAGCATTTTTATGGATCTAGAAAACAAGCTGGGAAAAGTTAGGCTGAGAGATGGACAAAAAGTGAGTGTAGAAGAGAACTCGGAGCTGAGACTTTCAACAGCACGTGGTGAGGTGGAGGTAGAAGGGTCACAAGTTGGAGCTCAGTCCTGGCAATCTAGTGACTCAGAACTTGTCCCGAAATCAAAACAGGTAAAAAGGGCTGGGGAGATAATTCAGTGTGAAGGTCCTGGATTCTATCCTCAGTGCTGAGAAAAAAAACAAAACAAAACAAAAAACAGTGGGACTAGAAAGAGAAGGACCAGGGGGTGGATTCTCATGTATTTTGATTTCCCTCCTCATCATAGGGATGAGAATAAGAATAAAATACTCCATGTGAAATCCATTTCAAAAATGTATAGTCCATAAAAAGAATTGTCACTCTGACTCTGGTGGTTAATTTTCATGTGTTGACTGGGCAAAGGGTGAACATATTAAATATTTCTGGCTGTATCTGCAATAAATCTGATTTTGGATGAGATTAGCATGTGAAGTAGATTTCTGATCTCAGTGTAGGTGGGCATCAATCATTCCACCAAGGGCTCAAATAGATCAAAACTCAGAGGAAGGGACGAGTCGGCCCTTTGCTGCTTTCCTGCTTGAGCTGACATCGGTCTTCTTTTGCCCTTGAACTAGGATGTATGCCATTGGTTCTCCTGGTTCTCTCTATTTTTTTGTTTTTTTTTGGTGGTACTGGGGATTGAACTCAGGGCCTTGAGCATGCTAGGCGAGCCTTGTACTAAGCTACATCCCTAGCCTTTTCCTGGTTCTTAAACCTTTGGACTCAGATTGGAATGAATGCAACTGACTTTTCTGGGTCTTCTGTTTGCAGATGGCAGATCACTGGACTTCTCAGCCTCTGTAATCATATGAGCCAATTTCCTCAAAGCCTTCTCCCTTTCCCTCACCTCCTCCCTCTCCTATACAGATGCTCCTCAGCATCCGAGGAAGTTAGAATTTGCAATTCTAATATGCACTTAACACACCTAACCTACCCAACGTCATAGTTTAGCAGCATAGTACCCCACTTTTTGGTTGGCTCCCCTCTTGATTGCTAGCCCAGGAAAAGATCAAAATCCGAAATTTGAAGTGTGGTTTCTATTAAATTTACGGAGCCTTTGCACCATCATAAAGTTGAAAAATCGTAAGTTGGACCAGTAAAAATTGGAGACCATTTGTTTCCACATCTCCCTTACTGGCTGTGATTCTCTGGAGAATCCCGATGAATACAGTAGCCCAAAAAAGGAGTTCCCTTAAAGTAGAAGCATTTCTCATTTATGCTGTTTGAGGTCAGTCCAGAGCATCAGCAGCCACAGCGTTAGGGGTTGTGAAGTGATGTTCTTTTCCTAGGCCCTTCCGTCCTGTCCTCTTCTAGGTGGTGAATCGCTGTGGGTCACTTATGCAGAAGGAGGAAGACTGGAGAGAAATGCTCTTTTCCTCTTCCTTCAGACCATTGAGATGTGAGGTCCCCTCCACTCTGAGATATCCTGGCTATTGTAAAGGCAGAGGCACTGCAGGGAGGAGAGGTCTTGGGACTTCAGTTTATTGTAGTCCCTAGCTCTGAAGTTAGACACACCAGAAGATCTGGCTTCTGCACTAGCCTGTTACCTTACAATGTCATGGCCAAATGTCACGCATCTCAGTGCTTGGGACTCCAGAAAGTCTCATCTCCTTAAGCAGTCTCTTGCGGGGACTGTGTGTGTCTGTGTGTGTACTTGTGTACGTGTGCTTTGCGGGTATCGTGGTTCTCAGTACGTCTCCTGCCTTGGATCTGAGGTTTCCTCTCGCAAGCCGACCCTCGTAGGACCCACCTGTGCCTAGGTTTGCTGCTCTTCCCACTTGGCTTCCTCGCCCTCACTTACCCCGTGTGTTTGTCGAACCTCCTCTTTTCCTCTCTATTTCAGGGTCGTGAGGCGGAGAATGTGTGCGCTCTGCTCAGCGTCCCATCCACAGAAAGGAGTGCAGCGCTTGCCAGGGAGTCGCTGGCGGTAGGAACTTGCCACCAAACAAGTGAGTGGGTGGTCTGTGTGTCCCAGGGCCGGCCACTGCCCTCCTCACCTCCTCCTGTGAAACCGAGCACTCTTTCTAGTGACATCACAGGATTTCATGGGGACCAAATGAGTGGATGGAAAGAATTGTCAGGGAACAAAAAGAGCTGTAAGCGACCGTTGGTGACACTGGTAGGTGTGCCGAGGCGTGGGAGCACGATGTCTGAGACTTCTATTTTTGCTCACTTCTCCTCTTCCTGCACAAATATGTGTGAGCGTCTAATCAATGACTGCTTTTCAAAGGGAGGGCGTCGGATGGCAACACAGTTCCCTCTGTGCCTCTGACAGGGCCACGCGCCCCTCTGGAGGCGCCCATCTTCCTTTACTGAACGGAGGACACTTGTCCCCTGCAAACTTACAGTGTTGCTGTGCCCTGTGGTTTTGCTCTGATTAAGGTGTCCTCGTTGTTATTAAGATAAAGGCCGACCTTGTCTTTCTCGAGGTAAATGACTGATGAAAGATAATTTTGTTTGAACCACCCAGTGAGGTTAATTGGATGATTTCTCTCCCGGGGACCAACACGTTGTGATTCAACATCCACTGAGACTCTGTAAAAGACTCAGTGATAGGGAGATTAAATCGAGGACCCACCAATGGATACGTGGGACCTGGAGGAGATTGCTTTAAGTGGACTCACTAGAAGGTGGGACTGTGTGATAGAGGCAACCGGAAGTGGGCGGGGCATCTTCAAATGGGGGCTTGGGTGACCCCCACTGGAGATGCTCCTGCGGAGGGAGGTCACAGAGATTATTTACTCCACAGATGTCTGAGGCGCACTGGCATCGTGCTGGACACTGAAGGGGTGCCGGGAAGAATTGCTCCAAAGCCTGGAGTATGGAGAGTCGCGGTTAGAGCTCATCAAGTGTTTACCCTGCGATAGCCGGAGCTCAGCCCGTCATGTGCACTGTCCAGTTCTCCTAACGCCACAGTTAGGGGCTCATTTTTCCCCCCGCTGCTCACTTGCCGTGTGACCTTGGACTGATTCCTTTACCTCCCTGAGCATCCCTTTCTTCCTTTATAAGGGCTTTTAGATAGTGCCTCCAGTTCTGTCTCACAGGCACATGTATTGCCTTTTACCACTACATAGAAATTAAACAGAGGCCTCCAGTCACCCAGGGATCATACTTCAGATTTCATGGAAATAGCAGCATCACTGCACAGCCCCAAACAGCGGGGAATGAAAGAGAAAGAGGGAGGTTCTCTCTGGTGAACTGGATCCATTGTTAGGGTTTGTGTCTATGTAGACTCTCTCTGGCTTAGAGGAACTTTACCTCTTGTACTCAGCTGTGTTCCTCTGAAGACAGTTTGGGCCAGATGCTTAAGACATTCCTTGGATACAGGGATAGAGACAAGGATTTAGGAGGAGCTCTGGTGCTGGAAGAGGCCCAGGGTTCGGCTTCTGAGCCATCCCGATGGAGGCTCAGGTGGGCGGGGATTCAGCTGAAAGAGTACAGAAGCCCTTTGTCCCTCAGGCCATGGTGTGCTGACTGCGGGTGGTGGGGTTAGGAGGTGTGCTTTATCACTGGCATTGTGTAGAACTGCTGGTGCGGGGGATAGTAAAACCAGGTAGACTTTCAGAGTTTTAAAATTCTCTAAGGGTGACGTGCCCCTTTTGTTTCACTGATTGCTCCTTCTGCCTGCCTGTGAGGGCAGCCTGGGATCTGTGTCCCCGGGGGGCTGGGGTGAGGACTGAAGGGGGCTGTTTGTGGAGGTCAGGGACTGAGCATGCTGCTTCAGGAGCGAGTCCAGTGTTAGCCTGAATTTCCTTCACAGGGTTAGAACAAGGGAATTCATTTTTTTAACATTCAACAAATATTTGTCGAATGCTTCCTTGGTAATAGGATCTGTGCAGTACCTATGTGGCATTGTTGAATTTAATCTTCATAATCCACCCTTTAAGACAAGTCATACCCTTATTTCACAGCTGAAAAATTGGTGCTCAGAACTGGGAATAATTTTGCAGCCCAGCTTGGGCTGGCATCACTCCCAAACCTGTGCATATCGGTTGGTAACGCTGCCCCTCATCTAAGCACTGTGACTCTCCCAGGTTTACGTTCTCTGAGCTGTGTATGGTGTGAACTTGATGCTTCCCTCAGACTGGAATAAGAAAGCAGAACCACAAAGGGGACTTAGAGATGTTGTCATGGATACCTGGCAACCGAGGGTCTCAGTGGAAGCAAAGGGCAAAGGCGATATGTTGTAGCTTTGGAAATGAGAACGAAAGCCTTGAACCTGGCTTTGCAGTGCACAGCCTGAGAAGTTATTAAAGAGGAGAAGCGAACAGGTAAATAATTCCATAATCTTGTCCAGGAGCAGCACTATTAAATTTTATTTATTTATTTATTTTTTACCAAAGCCTACTCTAGGTGAGTCAGGTACAAGGAAAATGTTCTCTTCTGCTTTCTGCATTCCTCCCCCTCCATGTCCTCTCCTTGTCCACCTTAGAGCTTGTGCAGGTGCCTGCTCTTCTCAAATTCAGCCACTCTCTGGATGCTCACCTTGTCCCCAGGTGAGGGCCTGTAAGTCCCATTGGCAGACATGAATCCCTAGGGAATCAATAGCCAGGCTACATGTCTGATTTTTTCATGTGTGTGCATGAATGCACCTGAGTGTGATTGTGTGTGTATGTGAGACACACACACGGACAGGTGTTCTTTTGGTTTGAGCGAACACTTTCCCGAGCACACCCTGATTCCTGAGGAGCTACTTGGAAAGTTCCCAAGGTAGAAAAGCATGAACCCTGAGCAGTAACCTTGAGGGAGTAGCTGGAGAGCTTGAGTGTTTTCTTCTTGGCAGTAACTTCTTCCGTTCGTAAGAAAGGTGCAGAGGAGACAGTGCGCTCAGGAAGAGCTCTGGGCCAGCGTTTTCTAAATGGTCTCGGGAGGGGGCTGAGGCGTTCAGCCAAGTAGCTGGTTGTCACTGAAAGCCAAACATTTGGTTTTGAGTTCAGCTCCCATTTGGAATTCATTTCCCAGACCTCAAAGTATGAGACGCTGCTGTTGTTATTTATTTATTTTTCTTTATTCTCCAACTTGTCTGTCTCCTGGCACGGAGCCAAGGTAGTTCCTGTGAAGGCTGGAGTCCTTAGGTATTTGTAAGATGAGGAAAATGCTGCGGATGGGGTGTGGAAGGCAGCTACAGAAATTGGACAAGAGGGAGTTCTCTGCAAACGCTGCCTGAATTGCCCAGCTTTTCTTTCTTTTTAGGAGATCAGAAAGCTGGAAGCCATGTGACCACATCCTTTGCCACACCTGCCATTGTTTTTTCTACCCATACATAAAAATTGAATTGAGCATTTACTATGAGCTAAAGGATGCAAAGGATACAAAAGTGAATGTTTATTCCCTGGCTTCTAGAAATTTATAATTGAGTAGGGAAGACACATAACCCTAACACTGCCATAGAGCAAGGCAATGATGAAAACAGAAGTGTGTGCAGGTGGTCGGAGGCTCACTACAGAGGGCTGTTGGTCTTGTCTGGCATGGGGTTGGCATCAGAAAAGGTTTTGCAGAGCAGTGTTTCCAGAGGTCCCTTGGAAGTTCAGTGTTGCCAGAGTTTTGTGAGAACGAAGGTCGAATGATGGGTGGTCACTGTGGAGGTGGACAGAGAGGAATGAATGAATTAAAGATGTACGATAGGGGAAATAGCGCCTAAGTGGTTGAAGGGCAGGAGGAAGCAAATGACAAAGGCACTTATAGAGGCTTCCAAAGGGATATGGCCAAGGTGGCGATACTCAGTGTGGTTTGGAGTGGGCAGGGGACACGTCAGGGTCAACTAGTTCAGTTTTGTCAGCAATAACAATAAAAAGTGAACACTTTTTCAGTTACTGCAGTGGTAGCTGCTCTGAACCTCGGTGTCCCCTGAATGTGACTTCAATGTCATGAGAGTATTTGAGGCCATACTCAGCTGAGGTGTTGCATAACACTGGGCTGTTCCTTTGAGCTTCCTGATTACTGCAAGAGCAAGCCTCGATTTGAAGCCAGGGTGTTTGTTTTCCCCCTTATATATGCGCTTGTATATCCTATGGCACAGGACCTTCAGTAGGAAATAGTATTTCACTAGAATTGGACAAACATTTTAATTGCTAGTGGTTAAGACAAACGTTTCATGACAATTTTTTCTGATGGACTATCAATGTATGGTGATACTGGTTGTCCACTTATGATAGCAATGCAAAACTTCCCATTGAACTACACAGTTTTAAGTAAAAACATGGATTAATTTAAAGAAAAATACTATCTAATGTATATTTCAGGTTTTGTGAAGATTTGACAAAGGATCAAGGAGGGGTATGCTTATGTCTAGAGTTTGCATTATCTCATTTTCTGCAACCACCGTGTCAAAAAAAAAATTCAATTTAAATCTCAATTTACACATTAAGAAATGAAGATTCCAAGAGGGTGAGCAATTTTTCTATGGTCGTTCAGTTGGCGAGCACCAGAGCTGGGATTTGAAGCCAGCCCTCTGCTCTATGTCTTGGACAGGAGGCCACATACATGTGTGGAGCAGGTATCTGACGGTAGGAGAAGGCAGGATCTCAGAAAGCAAGCACTGGCAGGGCCTCCTCAAGCTGTCCGTTTTAGTGTTCTCACGTGTACCAGTTTTATTATTCATTTTTCCGAACTCCATTTCATAAGTTACAATTATTTTGTCCTCCCAGTTTTTATAAATGAATTAAAGATGTACAGTGCACACTGGAGTTGGATCAGCTTGCAAGAGCTTGTTGCATAGAGGTTTTGAACAAGTGTGTTGAGAACAGACTGTGACTTTCTGCAAACATCTCCATGGCCTTGGGGTGTTTGTGGCTCCTGGGTTGAGAATGACCAATCTAAGCTGCCCCTTCTTGACTGAGATACAGAGAAAGGAGTGGCTTTGTCCACATCCAAGTGGCTGGATCAGAAGTGAAGTCCCTGTAAAAAGCAGAGGTGCCCTTTCTTTCTGTCCTACTATTCACCCAGGCCCCCTGCCTGCTCTGAAAGCTTTTGTCCAAAGACTCAGCTTCCTTTGTGCTCCTCATTCAGCATTGCAGTCTTTGTAACTCTTAGCTGAGTCTCATTTCCATGGTTTCTGCCTCCTGCACCTCAGGAAAGGGTCGTAAGATGGCTGTCAAGTAATTGCTCTGACTTAATTCCCAGAAGACTGCTCCGGCTTTCTGTCAGTCAGCTTTCCATCACTGAAACAAATGTTGGAGATAATCAACTCATACAGAGAATTCTTCTTTTGGAGGTTCTTCGGGGCCTGTGGTGAAGCAGCACATCATGGCAGGGGTATGTGGTGGAGTCAAGCTGCTCAGCGCATGGCTGGGGAGAGGTGGGCGAGAAAGAGGCTTGCATCCTGTGGTTTCCCTTTAAAGACACGCCCTGCAGTGACCTAAAGACCTCCTGCTAGGCCCTGCCTCTTAAAGTGTCCACTCCCCTTCCCAAAACAGCAGGCTGAGAACCAAGCCTCTAGCACATGGGCCTTTGGGGACATTCGAGAGCAAACCTTAGGACTCAAGTGTCCGATGGCATCTGGTCCAATGGCATCACTGTGCACACACTTGTGCGTGGATGCCCTACTGAAGGCGCCTCCTTGACTTTACCTTTGCTTCTTTCTCAGGCTCATCCTTTACTGCTTCCCCTGAGCTTTGCCAACACTGAACTGTTCGTGAACTTGCCATGCTTTTTCTTACCTTTGGTCTTTGCACTTGCTGTTGTTTCTTAATAATACAGCGTCACCACGTGCCAGTTACTGTGCCAAGAGCTCTTTGTTTATTTAATTTGTCCTTATCACAGCTCCATGAGGAAGGGCTTTCCACCTCCACCTGATATAGAAGGACAACAAGATGCAAAGGCTGTTAGGAACTTGCACCAGATGATACAACTGGGAAGTGGTAAAGCTGAGAGCTGAATCAGCAAAATCTGACTCAGACGGTCTGCCTTGAATCACTTCCCATGGTTTGTGATCTCCTCTTCACTTGGTAATTTTTTTTACAGTATTTCATTAGGTCACAACTTTAATATTGATTCTTCTTGGAAATCTTTGCTGATGCCTCCAGGCTGTGACAGAATGCGCCTTTTAGCCATTGCCAAGTATCATCTGTTCCTTCCACTTCACTGTGATTTCCTCCTTGTCCACAGCATCTACCAGAGAGTGAGTGGGATGATGTCTTTTTTCAGTTGTAACCTTCCTACCCAGCACCTTGCCAAGTGTACAGTGTACAGAAGATAGTTGTTGATTAAA
>RJWT010043198.1:0-11995 GCA_004365215.1 Cuniculus paca | reverse complement strand
AAAGAAAAAGAAAAATGATATACCACATTTTTCATCAGGATACATAAATCACTGAAAACATATTGGTTGCTTGAGCATTTCCAAGAGCTTCAAAGAAGAGATGTAAACATTTGTACATGTATCCTAATTGTGAATTTCATGGTTAATATTACTAATCATATCAATTGCAGGCTACCATCATTTGCAGGGACTTAATGGCATTTACTAACATTTATCATCAGTCACTGAGTAAAGACGTTTTATGCATTACCATACTTAACCAATCTGTCTTTCACTTTGTTAAAAACGTACACCATGTGAGGTAGATTAACAATATTATTTAAATAATACTTAAGATCCCTATATTTTTCTCTAAATTTTATCATAGTTATTTTGATTCATGTCAAAAGATCCTAATGTAAAAATCAGCAGTTTTTTTAAATTGTACCAAGGTAATTCAGTAAGTGTCTTTATCCTATACTTTATTGTATTTGCGGTGAATGCTCAAAGAGATTAGTGAAAGGTGATACAAGTGACTTAAAATTCTTAAGTTTATTAGTGGTCACAGAATCTTTATCTGTTAAAGATATTTCCCTAATCGTTAAATGCTAAATGTCTAAACTTTTGATTTTAAACATTTCCATTGTTTCAAATGGTACTTAAGTGACCATCTGTAAATTTGAAAACATACAATATACAACCAATTTTCTCAAAATGTGCCTGCCTCCAGTCTTTGTACTGACATTTACATATCTCTTCTTGTTTTGAACATCTTTTGCCTGTAAAATGTAAGGCAAAAAGTACTGATATAAAAGAAGTTCCATTTTTCCGTTAAATTTTATTAAGGAAGAAATAATTTAAAAATCAGGGTAGGGGGTATTGATTTTAAACACTGATGGAAAATTAATGTGCCAGAAAATTTTTGAACCAGGTGTTATATATCAGTAGTTATTAGTATAGATCATGGCATCACTAGGCTTGAGTTTAAGCCCAGCTCTAACTGTGACAGTGATCATGGATACTGTCCTTGTTATGCTTCAGTTTTCCCTTTTATAAAACAGAAGATAATAGTCATAGTACATACAGACCTCATATGGCTATTGCGAATTGTGTATTGATTAATTCATGTAAAGATTATAGAATGGTGTGTAGCACACAGCAGTATTCAATAAATTTAGCCATTATTCTGTTTCCTTTAACCTGTTAGTAGCCATCCCTTCAGCATATTTAACACATAACCTCATCTTGCTTAGTCTGAATTCTCTTTTCTTACCTTGAGGACTTCAGGGAATCTTAAGGACTACATAATAAATCAACTAAAATTCTATTTGACACACGATATAGCCAATCAACAATCAAAGGGTGCAATAAACACTACACAAAACTATCTTTTGTTAGCTTGACAGTAGTTGCTAATGCACAGAAAGAAAACAGAAAATGATTATTGTTCATTAAATCTAAATGACTTTTCCCAAATAAGATAATAGCCAGATACAGGTAGCACATGGTCTGTGTAGTGTGCTTTAAAAAAATACTAAAAGGAGCTTTGCAAACCTCCCCATCCACAGGTGGATGATGTGGGGAAATACAGAAGTGAATAGAGGAGTAAGGAGAGAACCAGAATCCATATGTCTGTGATTCAGAAAATAATTCCAAAAGTTAATATGCAAGCATTTATGAAGACTAGATGTGCACACAACTCGCACATCATTCCTCCGCAAATCTGTGACTTTTCACTTACTGTGCATCCTGTTCTGACCTCTGTGTGTAATCTAGAGTTCTTCCATATATATATTCTCAGGAGAATTTCTTCTTGTATTCAGAAAAAATACCTCAATTATTCATTTTTACAATTATCTTGTTAAAGCCTGTCCCTTGAGCTGTCAGGGCTCACACATCTTTCTGTTCACCCCCACCCCCTAGTTTTCCATCCAGCACCTGTAACAAAGGGGGCAAAGACAATACAATTCTCCTTAAACCAGAGGGTGGGACTTGAAAGGAAAAAAGTCAGGTCAGAACCAAGTGAGATAAAAGTAGAAAGGGGGTGTCACGTCTAAAGTAAGTAACTGCTAGAAAAGTGGAAGTTTTGAGTTAGTTTAGAAAGCATATATGCATGGGTTAGGGTGATTTATGTCTTAATAAACAGCATTTTAAATGACAGATTTGGAAAATTCAAATTCAACATCAAAAATAGTTGTTCTTGATGAGATGCAACCACTCTGGCTATAGGACTGTCCTCCAGCATCCCAAAATAATGATGTAGCTATAATTTGGGTTAGGTGCAGGGAAGAGCAAGGTTAATCACTGAAAAGCTGGATAATTATTCATTTGTCCATAAGTCATGTTTTGATGATTCCATCATTCATTTGAATTTCAGTTTCTCTTCACTTACAACGTTTAAAGTGTGAGTTTGAAATTATGTACATAGAATTTAATTAAACTGGAAGACAAGAATTAAAGGGAATCTATGCATATCAAAATAAGTTTGGAACGCACGTGAAGAAGCAATTAAATTTACTTGAAAAAATAACAGATGAAGTCTTAAGAGAGACATCTGTCCAATAAAGTGGATATGAAAACTCTATGATAACCTCAAATGAAGAGTAATTGTCTAAATACGTGAAGGTGGAGGTTACCTGTCTGAGACCTTTTCTTTACAACATGCTTCATTTAAAACAAGTGGAGATGTTAAATGTCTTTCCAGTTAGAGCTAATGAGAAAATTTGATTTTAGTTGTCATTGCTATAAAGTATTGAAGAAAGTATATTAAATTGGCTAAAAGACATCATACACATGAATGCCCTCAAAATACATGCAGCTTTTTAATCACTCATGGTCATAAGAAAATTCTGTAATTCTTCTTTTAAAATTGCCCAAATTCTTGCTGGAGTGATTGGATTAAAGAGAATTAAGCTAGTTTAAAAATTATGCAAAATAGTGTTCTGAATAAAATCTTGGTCATGCTTTGAACAAAGAATAGACTAGCCGGGTGTGGTGGTGCACACCTGTAATCCTAGTACTCAGAAAGCTGAGGCAGGAGGATTGCTGGGAGTTCAAGGCCAGCCTGGGCTACTTAGTAAGTTCAAGGTTAGTCTGAACTACATAGTGAGACTCTGCCTCAAAAGTAAATAAATAAATAAATATAAATAAAAGACTAATAATTTAGAAGTTTAAAATTCAGCAAAAATAAATATATAGCATCTGCCATGTGCTTTACGATAAATTGCTGGTAAATCTTAACTGCTGACATTTTTTGTTTGTTTCTTTTTCTCTTTGTTTTTTTGAGACAGGGTTTTACTATGCAGTTCAGGCTGGTCTTAAACTCCCTTTGTAGCCCAGACTGGCCTGGAACTCGCAGCAATCCTCCTGCCTCAGCCTTCCAAGTGCTGGGATTATAGGCGTGAGCTACCACACTCGGCATTGAAAATCTTAACTTTACTGTTAAACACTACTCAAAAGATACTTGCCATGAACGTCATACTAAAAATTAGAAAGAGAATTAATTGCCCTAGCAGGTAGTCGATTAAGAGGACCATTTTCGTAGGAAGAAGTGGTCAGAAAACATTTGGTTCTATGAGTTGGATAAAACCACAGCGAGATTCCAGGCTTTAACACAGTGCCACTGTACAACCTTGGGTAAGTTATTTCATCTCTGTACCTAAATTCTCTCATTTGCGTAAGGTGGATTATATTACGACTTTCCCTTATTAGGATGTAATAATTAACAGAATGAATTATGCCAAACTGCATAGAACTATAGAACATGTGGAGAGTTGCTTTTTCCTAAAGTTTCTGTCCTTTAGAATAAGCAAACATATATTTTTGTAAAATAAATTAATAACCAATATACTTCGGCATTACAGATATTTCTTGTGTTCAAACAGAAACACAAGCATATTAAGTATCAAGTGATCAGGATAGGTAATGGGAAAACTTTAAACCTCCAAAGACCATTTTTTAAAATTTAGAGTTAAAAGGAACCTAAAGAGGCAGGGGGCCTTATCCTTCATTCGTGTGGACATCCAGTCCAGTATTTTCCCCCGAGTTCTGCACTTACCTTCCCAAAGTCATGCCTCAAGCCTGCAGAAGAGCAAAGTTTTCCCGTCAAGTCCCAGGAAGGGCACCCCGAGCCGCAGCACCGCCCTGGCCTCTCCTCTCGCCCTGGTGCGGACCCGCACCCCTCTCCACCTGCCGCGCTGGGTACCAGAACGGACCTCCGCCCGCCCCTGTGCAGACCGCAACTCCATAGCGGGCAGCAGCCGGCCAGGGGCGCAGGCGCTCGGCCCGGCCCGGCCCGGCCCGCCGCCCCGGCCCCGCCGCCCTCCGCCCTCCGCCCGCCCCGCGGTGCGCTGCAACGCGCGCGGCGCCGCTGGCTGCAGGGACCCAGCGCGGGGCTCCCGGCCGGTCCCCTCCGCCCCAGACTCTTCCTCAACGTGAGTGTCATCCCTAATGGAGGCGGCCACGCCGGCTCGCACGGCTCGGCGCACGAGGACGGCCCGGGGGCAGCGAAGCCGCACGAGACAACTCCCCCGCGACGCGAGGAGCCGTCCCCGCCCCGGGCCGGCCGGCGAGGTTACCTGCGGCCCGGCGCCCCCGGGCGGGCCATCCTGCAGCAGCCGCTACCGCCGGCCCGCGGGCCCGAGGCGCCGCCCGCCGCCGGGGGAGGCGCCGCACCGCAGTCCGGGCTGCAGCGCCGGGCACATGCCGGCCGGCGCCGCGCACAGGTGGGAAGCCCGCGAGTGGGCGCCGGGCGAATCCTCCTCCCCGCCGCCCGCGGCCGCGCCTGACTTCGCCCGCGCGCCGCGCCTGCCCTTGCTCCGCAGCCGGCAGCGTGCTGTGCTCGCGCCCCGGCGCCGTGGGCGGCTGCGGTCCCCGCGCGGCCGGGGCTGCGCGTGCCGAGCTCCCGCCCCGCGGCTCCCCGGGCGGCCTCGGGCCCAGCGCCCACCCTCGCCCCGCTCGCCGACCCCGGGCCCTCCGCGCCCTCCCCCACGCCAGGCTGTCGGCGGGGAAATCGCCGTGCACACACCTTGGGATGAACGCGCGCCTCAGTCGCCGACTCGCCAAACTCTTAGAAGGTGTCCATTGGTCTGTGGGGAGGTCTGGGCATGGAGTAGGAGCCGCTTTCTTATTATTTAATAATGTTGGAAGTGCCGGTCCGCTGCCAGAGTTGTGGGTCATGTGGGTACGGCAGAGGCTGGCTGCTGCCAGTACCAGGGTTTCCTGAGGATCCTGAAACTATGATCTCATCCTCCTCATCCGCCTCCCCCTCCCTTCTCTCCGCGGGCGCGCACGCACGGCACACACACACACACTCACACACACACACTTGCGCGCACACACGCGCGTGCACACACACACACACACGCACACACACGGCATGCACTGTCTTCCCTGGACCGAAATATTCCTTCAGGGAGACACTGTTCATGCTCCTCATTGAAAATAATAATAATAAATAAATGAAATCCTTCCAGATAAGAGTTTTTTGCTCTTTCAAAGCTTGATTTATGGGCTTTGTTTATTTCCTACAGTTTTTACCCACACGTGCAGGGGATTCGAACCGAATCTCAGTATTAAAATTAAAAATAATCGTGCTCTGAGATCGACCCAGATATTGGTCATAATCCAAGGACTCAAAACAGTGCAATTTCCATTTAAAATAGAGGCAGTGATCTACCAGGCTTGCATATGGAATGAAAAGAATACCCTGGATGTGTGCAGTGGGTTTCTATCTCAAGCTACAAACAGTTCCCAAACATTACCTCATTTGTTTGCAGAGCATCCTGCAGAGGAGGTGGATGAGAAGGCAAATAGTGTTGTCGCTTCAGAGAGACAGAGGCATAGGTAAGATAACGCGACCTAGCCAAGTACACGTAGTAAGTCAATATCTCAATATAAATATTCATCACTCAGCCACTCGGAGGTTGTTGATGCACTATAATTGATTCTTGGAAACTTAGGCTACTGAAAATAAAGAATATATTATTGATTAATTTTGTTTCCTACCAACTAAAATTGAAAATTAATTTAGTTTTCAAATATATGCTTTTGAATATTTTTCTCTTGTGTATTTGTATATATCTCTGGCTTCTTATTTTCATATAATTTTCTTTCTTTTAGGAGGGGTTTTGTCTTACATTGTGAGTGTGTACATGGGTGTACATTCATTCATGTGCATTTGCATTTTTAAAATTTCAAGCAATTTTAATAAATGTTTTAGAGGTAGTTTCCAATTTCATGATTTGTACGTTTCATTCAACCCTCTTTTGAGTACCTGATATATATGGAGAGTTGTGCTATGTTTTGAAGGAAAAAGAAAATTTTAACATATAGTTCTTGTCCTTCAAGAGTTTAAATATACATACTGAGTGACTGCAGATGAAAACATTTATTACTTTTGATATTACAAATTATCAGTAATAAAGGAAAAGTCCACTCTTTATTTAATATCTGTTCCATATTAAAAATAATTTCATTCTTCTGTGTGTCCCATATATGTCTGTTACTGACATGCCTAGCTTGTAGATGGCCAAGGTAATATGTTTTAACTTTGCCCTTCACCTACAAAACCGCCTTACTCACATATAAACACCAAACAAGATTTGTTATGCAATTGTAAAATTTATCAGAAAAAGTATTCCTGGGAGGCTTCTATTCAGGGGTAGATAAGGAAATTTAGCAGTTACCTGGACTTCTAATATTCACAAGTGAAGAGAAATGATATCCAGCAAGATGGTAGGAGAGAAAGCAATGGAAAAAGGGATGTAATCAGCTTATAAGAAAAAACTGAAGAACACAAAACAAAAGAGGGACAATCAGGTGCAAGCTAGTACTTCCCAAATTTTGTTGTGGAGAAAATAATTTCAGGAAATTGTAGAGTTCCTTCTTGTTACCAAACTCTTTTTCAAACTTTAAAAGAATAAACTTACAGGAATTTGTTGGCAAGGATGCCATTTGTCAGTCCTGCAGGGTTTTCCCTGAATGATCTCAACTTTTCAAAATTGAAGAGTAAAATATAAGATCACTAGAAGAAACAAAGACACAGACTTGTAAATAATGTGTCATAATAAAAAAGACAATCGAAAGTAGCCCCCCATATATATAATTTTTTAGAAGAAAGTTCAGAATCCCGAGAGAAAAATGGAAAACCAAAGCCCAGCCATATTAAAATGGGAAATAATTAAGCTTCCAATATTTAAAGAAAAGCAACACTACAGTAATATTTTAGTTTTAAAACACTTTTGGATTTTTCAAAATGTTTTTCTTAAAATTTTTATTGAACCTAGTAACAATTAGAGGTAGACAGTTCATGGGCTTCATGTTTAAATAATATAATAATTTGTCTAATTTTGTACATGTTGAATAGAGAAGTGCTGAAATTTTTCTCTCAGTTGTTGTTTTTTTCCTTTTTTGGGAAGTATTAATATTTTTTGGTCAGTCATCAATAAAAATGTTGTTCAGTATACCTTTGCACCAATCCTTCTCAGATACGATATGAAAGATGGATTTCTGGGCGTGGATTGTAACAGTGATTTATAATCCAGAATTTCACAGAGGCTCCTGGAGTTAAATTAGAAGCTTGACCATACAGTGGATTCTTATGGCTTTTTAGTATCTCTTGGAGATTTCTGCAAAAAGAGGTGAAAAGGCCTAAAGCGAACAATGATATATCAAGAGCATTTTTCCTTTTAATCTGCATGCTCATGGCTGGATTTGTTTTAACTAGAGATATGTTTAGGTTTGATGATTGTATTGTGTTTAAAACTCATTATAACTTTAGTGGCTCAATAATCAATAGCAGTTCATATGAAAAATCTTCATGTAGAGAAAATATTTTCAGTGCGATTATGCACAAATACATATGGTTTCTGCTCATTTAGGCTATCTTTACTGAGGAAAATAAATTATTGGTGTTTACTATTTGGAACTTATAATTTCTTGATTTTTTAATTATTGCAGTTATAGTAGACATAGTTTTCATTAGCATAAGAATTGCCCACAGTAACATCAGAATGTTCTCTATGTGTTTATCTGTGTTTTAATATGTAGCTTGATATACAGCGTGTAAGTATTATAATTCAAATAAAATAATTACTATTATCTATATAATGGTAATAGTTTGGGGTATAAGGAATTAATAGTATTGGAATATTTATTAGACTCACATGACAAGAATAAAAACTAGATAAAGTCAAAAGAGTTGAAGAAATAAAGACATTACTACTCTATGGATGAGAATCCCTGAGTGTGGACCACTGTTTCAGGAAAGGATGATATACAAAATATACATATACGTTAATTCTGCTCCTCCAAACTACTGGTTAGATTTCAACAATGAAAAGTACATTAGTAGTCCAACACAGGCTCAAGAAAATAGATGAACTGAACTGTGGCTTAGGGAATTCATGGTTAGTTACTTTGTATGTGTGTGAGCTATCAAATTTTGAGGCCAAGGTGAGCTTTGGGCAGAATTATGAAGTAGATTATTTTTATCCTTCTCCATTAAAACAAACCCCTCAATGCCTCCCCTCTTCTAATAGAAGTCATGACTTCCATTGGCTCCCAAAACATTCAGCAAGCCTTAGCTATTCTCTTCCAACACACCCTCATTGTGAAACTCATCAGCCCACTGAAATGTGTGAATCGTGCCCTAAGCATTCAGGAAACACTAGGAAATGTAAGAGTTCATATTAGTAGGCACAATGAGTGTCCATTCAGTTTCCTTGTACATCACTTTAAGATGAATATTTATGTGAAGTTAATGTACATTTGCCTGAGAAATTCTGCATTTAGGCATGGTGTGGTCAGCTGTTAGGGAGTAATTGCCACATTCAAGAGAGCAGAAGTCAGTGGTCCGCCTTATCATGAAAGATACCATCCAAGATCCCTGTGGATACCTGAAATTATGTCTAGTGCTGAACTCCAGTTACACTATATTTTTCTTTATACCTAAGATAAACTTCTACCTTTTCACAAAGAGGGGGCTGTCACCTTCTCATCGCTGAGACACTATACCTGATACCTTTAACTTAAAGGAGCAGAGGTTTACATTGGTTCATGCTTTTAGTCCACAGTTGGCCTGGTCCAGGACAAGAAGGAATGGTCCAAGGGAATGGCAGAGTAAAGCTGCTCACTTTAGGGAAGCCATGAAGCAGAGAGTGAAGGAAGGAGCCATGGAGGAAGGCAGGCACTTCCAAATGATGCCCTCAGTGACCTGCTTCTTCTGACCAGACTCCACCATCTAACACCAAGCCAGCTATAGTGCCCTCACAATCCATCATTTTTCATTAGCCCCTCATCTGAACAGGTGAAGCTTAGAGAGGACAATCAGATGTAAACCATAACTTTATCATATCCCAGTTGCCAGCATCATTACTTGCACTTTGGGGCCATTATGGTGTAAAGTAAAGGTTTGTTGAAGGCAAACTCGGCAATACCTTCTCAACTGATCAGATAACTAAGAGGGTCACCAAGTGATTAACAAACAGGTAGTATACACAGGATGGAGGGCAGGATGGAACCGCATGATGCAAGATTTCATCATGCCACTCAATATGATGTGAAATTGAAAACTTGTGAATTGTTTACTTCTGAAATTTTCCATGTGATATTTTTAGATCATGATTGGCTACAGGTAAATGAAATCATGGAAAGTATAATTGAGGATGTAGGGTAGTACTCTAGTCTTCCTTTCATCCCTCCTAAGCCCTGTCCGCTTAGACTGACACATTCTGCACATGGGCAGGGCCTCACAGCTCAGCTGTTATCGGCAGTGTCTATTAGTGTACTCCGCCAGTGTCTCCTCCTCTGATTTTCCTGTCTGACTCATATCTTAGGAGAAATGCTGTCTGCTTTTTCCATGTTCCTCCTGAACTGGAGAGTAGAACTTAACCTAAGTCAGGGTGTATGGGATTAGGTGCAGCTTGTTTTCTAGTGTTAGAACCCATTGTCATTTTAAATGGTTCTGATTCTACCTTGTAATGGCAATTTATTAAACACATATTGTGGTGGTGGTTCACAACTCTCAATGGCATTACACTAGCATACTCATTACTCCTGGGAGAATCTGTTTGCTCAGTGGAACATAAACAAAATATAAATATTTTAGATTAAACCTTAATGCACTGTCAAAGTGAGGACGATGAGAAAAAGTCATCTGAAGAGTAGAGCTTTTCAGAAGCTGCTTATAATCTACTTACTTTAACTATAACTGGTTTTAGTCCTATTTTAATTGCTTTTTGGTTGACGTGTGTGTGTGTGTGTGTGCATGTGTGTTTGTGCCGAAGAACACAGAATAACTTGATATATGTAACAAAGAATGATATCAAATCAGTAGTATCAGTGGCAAATAAATTTGATCAATGTAGTTGACCCAACCAAATAGTTTAAGACAACACTTTATTGAAGATTAATTAACAGAATAACCACTTATTTCAAGTTGTCAAAGTTTTCAGTGATGATTTCTAAATAAAACATGGTGTTTTTAGAGTAATACCAGGGCCGGGGATTTAGCTCAGTGGCCTAAGCACCTGCCTGGCAAGCACAAGGTCATGAGTTCGATCCCTGGTGCTGCAAAAAAAATAAATAATAATAATAATAATTTAAAGTAATACCAAAGAAATGGGTACAATGTGAAAAGCTGAGTGAAAACTATTTTATTCATGTGAAACTAGTTGACCCAATTTAATTTTTTCCCATTGAAATGATTCTTTTTAAATTTTATTTTAAAGAGAATAAAACATTACAAAACAAAACAAAACAGAACAAAGCAAATCAGAACAGAACAATGTAAGCAGCACAGGACTTCACAACAAGACAACAGGAAATAAGCAGTGGCTACCATAATGTCTCTTGTTTTCTTCGAAATAGTTGTCCATACCTTCACACATAATACAACCAAACAAAGCAAAATAGTATAAAACCAATCAAAACAAAAGAATAAAAGCATTATGTAACTTCAAAACTAGACACTAGGAGAAATAGGAAATCAACAATGGCTTCCATAATGTCTCTTGTTCTCTTCAAAATAGCTGTCCATACCCTCATACACAATGAAATCAAATAATAGAAAACAGACTAAAACCAATCAAAACAAAATAATGAAAGCTTACAGGACTTGAAAGCCAGATAACAGGAAATGAATGATGGTAACTATAATGTCTCTTTTTCTTCAAAATAGCTGTTCATAGCATCACACATAATAAAATCCAACAAAACAAAACAGAATAAAACTGATTAAACAAAAGATTGAAAGCATTATAGAACTTCAAAATAAGATAATAGGAAACCAGCCATGATTATCATAATGCATCTCATTATGTTCAAAATAACTGCCCATACCATCAGACACAGTAAAATCTAACAAAATGAGAGAACAGAACCAAACCTACCAAAATTGTGAAAACATTATGAGAGTTCAAGACAAGAAAATAAGAAATTAACATTGATTACCACCTTCTCCTTCTAGGTATATCCTCCCATATGACTTTTATAATGTTTATTGTGTTTTTGGATCCCATTAAGTCCTTCCGTTTTTTATGCTAGTGTTCACCTGTATGAGTTCAAACCATTTCTCACATGAACATGATCTCCAGTTGCATCCATTTACCTACAAGAACCTCAAGTTTATCCTACTTTATAGCTGGGTAGCTTTCCATTGTATGAAAATATCATATCTTTCTTATCCATTCTGTGCTTGATGGGCAAATTGTCCTTGCTTTTTTCTGGTCTCCTGTTGCATGGAACAATTGTTTTCTCCCCTTTGATTTTCAGGTTATGAATTTCCTTTCAAGTTAAATGTGTTTCTTGTATACAATATATTGATGGATCTTGTTTCTTGATCCATTCTCCTTGTGTTTCTTTTTATTGCCGAATTGAAGCCATCTACATTAATGGTTACAACCAGAATCCATTGGTTTGTCTCTGTCATGCTATCCTCCTATTGTTGGCCCTCTGTTTTTCCCCTTCATTCAATTGCCTGTTCTGTTTGATGATCCTCCTCTGCTGCTGTTCTTGG
>RJWT010043197.1:0-12006 GCA_004365215.1 Cuniculus paca | reverse complement strand
TGAACTCCTCCAAAAAATATATTTTAACTGGAATTCAGTGGCCGATTTTTGGGTTCTCTGCTTTATCCCCATTGTTTGTTTAAACCCAGGAGGATTTACTTACAAAGACTCTCAAACAGTATTTTAAGTTTGGAAGCTTTAGGTTAATTTTCCATAATGCATAGAGAACCCTTGGAGCCCATTGAGGGATATAAAAAATGAACTAAAATAAGATAAAATCTATTGATGGAGATCATGATTCTGGTCCAAGAGAGCTGACCATTGTGTTCAGAGCAACCACTAAAGGAGAGAATAGAAGGAGACAGTGGGCAGAGCTTTCTCCAAGCCTTCCTTGGTGCTTTATAAACATGTTTATTGTTTTGGTTTTTTTTTTTTTTCTTTTTTTGCTTGCAGTACTGGAGATTCAACTCAGGACCTTTGCACCAAGCTACAATGAATTCTTCTAACATTTATGATTATATGCTCATTGGTACTAATGAAGCAGCCATGACCTCTCTGGAAGTGAAAAAATAGTCTAAGTAAAAATAATTTTCCCTACACCAAAAATTTTTTTCTAATAGTATTTCTCTTTAAATTAGGAAAAAAATCTAAACATTACAGAACTATGAGCTTGTGCTGTGAACAAATCACAGAATGAATGTGACTTTCAGGAAGGATAGAATGTAGTAGAATTTACTCATGGTAGTATGAATACTAATAATTCAATTTTATATTTTGTGGTCCCAGCAACAACTTCTCAGAGGTCAGTTAAGTACTTGTTAAGTGAAATGCATTGTTTAGAATTTGGTCTTTGACTTTTCGATAATCAAGAAGCATTTCAAGATTGGCTAGTGAAGCTGGGCATGGTGGCGCATGCCTGTATTCCCAGCACTCTGGGAGGCTGAGGCAGGACAGTCGTTGCAAGTTCGAGACCAGCCTGGGCTACAAAGTGAGCTCAAGGCCAGCTTGAACTGCATAGTGAGACGCTGTCTCAAAATGACCAAAAAAAGAAAGAAAAGATTAGCTAGTGAAGTCTATATTTTATAGATGAGCAAACTGAGACCAGAAAGTTAGAGGTCTGACCTTTGTCATCAGAGTCACTGGTTACTAGCAGCACCAGGAGAGCAATAATTACCACCTACTCTTCAGATCAGTAATCATTCACAAATGTCCTGTTCTGTCTGTCTTTATTCTTAGGTTTAGGCTTTTTTTCCCATAGTGCCATGGGTTGGACATGTGTTAGGTAAGAAATATACTACCGAGCTACAAAGAAAAAAGCTTTTTCAAAATAAAAAAGAATCAGTCTGAAATAGTAGCTCCCTTTGGCCATAGAGTAAATGAGAAGTGTCTCCCTTTCAGGCGTTCCAGAAGTAGAGAGAGAGACAGAAGCCGAGAGCGAAGAAGATCTCGCAGCCGAGACAGGAGACGCTCAAGGAGTAGAAGCCGGGGCCGAAGGTCCCGATCCTCCAGTCCTGGCAATAAAAGCAAGAAAGCTGAGAATAGGTAATGTTATCATTGAACTGTATCTGTCGTGCAGGTCGGGAACTGACTGCTTCCTTGTGCTTTCCTTTCTCTCTCTTTAAATTTATCCTTATAAATCATAATTACTCTTTGGTTCTCTGTCTCTCTTTTTGAGTCAGAGTCTCACTATATAGTTTATGGTGGTCTTGAATTCACTGCGTAGCCCAGGCTGGTCTTAAACTTTTGGTGATCCTACTGCCTTAGCCTCTCAACTGCTGGGATTACAGATGTGTGCCACCACATTTGGCTCTCTTTTTTAAATTTTATCCTTATAAATACTGAATTTGGCTCCCTATGAACCATTGGCAGAATGGGAGAATTTTAATTTAGTAGGAGGTGGGGATTGATTCAGTCAGAAAATACTGGATCAGTGGTGGTGAACTTTGGCACATGTGCCACAGTGAGTTTGTATCATTGAAAGTTCTAAAAGGTTCACCATGACTGTACTAGAGTCTTATCAGTTTTAACACTCAATGCATTGTACACTTATTTAATATATATGTTAATCAGAAACATATTTTGTAGACATCTTTGTGTGAATTGTGCCTTTGAAATTATTTTCTTTGTATTTTTGACATTTGTTGACAAATGGTATGCATTACTGAATTGCTGTTGAAAATAGGTAAGCTTTGCTTGTGTAAGTTAACTATGTGTTTTTGTTTGTTTGTTTGTTTGTTTGTTTGTTTTTGAGACGGGGTCTCACTGTGTAGTCCAGGCTGGCCTTGAACTCACGGTGGTCCTCCTGCCTTCTGAGTACTAGAGTTACAGGTGTGCGTCACCACACCTGGCTAACTGTGCTCCCCCCCCCCTTTTTTTTTTCTTTTTGAGACAGGGTCTCACGATGTAGTTCAGGCTGGCCTTGAGCTCACTTGGTAGCCCAGGCTAGTCTTGAAATTGCAGCAGTCCTCCTGCCTCAGCCTCCCAAGTGCTGGGATTGCACATTTAGTTTTACGATTTAATTTGTTGCTTCACTGGAATCACAGAATAGATGTATATGAGCATATACATTTCCTTATATTCTTTAGTTATTGACATTTTCTCTACTTTATAAATTTTACTTTTATATCATCAAGGTCAGTATATCATTGTACTATACCATTGGGATTTTTTAAAAATTAAAAATACAATATAAATTCAAAAAAATGAATTAAATATTAACACGCAATTTATTAAATAATAACAAAACAAACATCTGTATACCCACCACCAAGGTTAAGAAAAAAAGTCACGTATCTCAGAAGCCTTCCATTTTCCTTCTTTAATTCAACTTTTGCCTCCATATATAGAACTAACTACTGACCTTTGTGCTGCATAATAACTGCTTTGCATTTCTTTATGGTATTACCACCTGTGTTGCATCTAGAAAAGCTAGTTTTGATTGAGTCCTGTATTCTTTTTGTCTTTTTCAGCATTGTTTGAAACTCTTTAGTGTTGCTTCTAGCAACAGTTCATTTTCATTGCTGAATACTAGTATTCTGTGGTCTGAGTATATCACAACTTATTGGTTCTCTTGAGATGGATGTTTGATTTGTTTGAACTCTGGACCATTATGAGCATTCTTGTATATATATCCTAGTATACATATCCATGAGTTTCTGTAGAGTGTGTATCTAGAATTGAAATTGCTTAATCATAGATGGAGCTTTGTTTTAGTAAGTAATCCCAAATTGCTTTCCAAAAAGTTTGTAGTAATTATACTCACAACATCAGTAAAGAATCTGAAGTAAAAAAAAAAAAAATTTGAAGTAAAGTCAAAATGAAAGCCCATTGTAATTTTAAATATGGCATATATAGATTATCTTGCACAATATGAAGATTTGGTGTATTTCTTCATTTATTCAGTATTTGTTTTCCTATTTAAGATTTGTAAATTTTTTGTTTCATTCTGTTTGAGACAGGGTCTTTCCGTGTAGTCTAGGTTGGCCTTAAACTCACTGTGTAGCCCAGTGAACTCATGGTGCGAAAAACAGTCAAACGAACAAACAAACAAAAAAACATAGTTAACTTACACAAGCATAGCTTGCCTATTTTCAATAGCAATTCAGTAATGCATACCATTTGTCAACAAATGTCAAAAATACAAAGACAATAATTTCAAAGGCACAATTCGAACTCATGGTGATCTTCTTAACTCAGCCTTCTGAGTGCTGGAATTACAGGAGTGCACCAACATGCCTGGCTTTTTCATTATATTTTAAAGGTGTTTATAACTAGAATATGAAAATGCAGTCCATTCTTAGTTTATAGTTTATTTTTAACCTAAAAAAGTGAAATGCAGTCTATAAAAGGTTTTGTTTTTGTTTTTTTTATACTGGGACTTGAACTCAGGACCTTGCACTTGCCAGGAAGGTGCTTGTGCTGCTGAGCTATATCCCTGGCTCTAAAAGTATTTTAAAATGAATGTTTCCATGCACAAACAAATGATGCATCTCCCTTTGTTTCTGTCTATCTCTTTCTCTTTTTTTTGGGTAGATCCAGGTCCAAGGAGAAGACAGAAGGTGGGGAAAGTTCTAAAGAGAAGAAAAAAGACAAAGATGATAAGGAGGATGAAAAAGAAAAAGATGCTGGTGTATGTTTCCTAATTTAAAAATAATCGTAAAGTATCAGTTCTGTTTCTGTGGAATGATAAATTATATTTTCTTAATGATGTGTGCTTTCTTTTTAAAAGAAGAATGTATACCATAAGGTTAAAAAATAATTGTTCCCATGAGAAATTTTTTCTGAAAAAAGTTACATATTTTTTTTACTTGCAAAATGTGATCAGACCATGTAAATGTTAATCAAATTGCCTCCAGAAAAGTTACATAAATTTAGAATTCAGAATACAGACATGAAAATGTCTTGTCTTTCTTTTTTTGAAAATGTCTTTTCTTATATTCCTGCCAACATGGAAATGTCAAAATTTAATTTTATCAGTTTCCTAGGAAGTGATCAGTAGCTCATTATTTTGAATTGCATGTTTTTTAATAAGCGAATATTTAAATAGTATAAACAGCATATACAAATTTATCATATAAAAAGCATATATTTTCTTAAGTTTACTGATAATTTGCACTTTTGAGTTGCATACTCATATCTTTTGCTTAGTTTAGAATGCATTATAGCTTTGTTTTTAATTTTTGGTGTGCTCTATTCCTTTTTATTAAGGAATTTGCTTGCTGAGCAGAGTAACATAAAAAGATAAAAACATGAGAAAGCTGGGCATCTGGTTTCTGAACCAGTTTGTTTGCAAATAAGCTCTTAGGTACTATAAAGAATATAAGTTGAAGCTGGACCTGGTGGCGCATGCCTGTAATCCCAGCACTCGGGAGGCTGAGACAGGATCGTTGCAAGTAGTTCAAGACCAACCTGGGCTACAAAGTGAGCTCAAAACCAGCCTGAACGGCATAGCGGGCCCCTGTCTCAAAAAGGCAAGGGCCAGTGATTTAGCTCAGTGGTGTAAGCGCCTGCCTGGCAAGTGCAAGTTTGTGAGGTTGATCCCTGGTGCCGGGGGCGGGGAAATACAAGTTGAGATGTAAGGCTTTCATTTTTTTTAGGCTTTATTTTTGTTGTTTGAGAAATTTATTTTTGAAATGCAATATAACCATGTTATAAAACATTTGAACTCAGAAGTAACTTTCTGTAACTCCAGGTGCCCCAAACATATCACACTTAGCAGTTTGAAAGATTTTTTTTGGTTTTTTGAGATAGGGTCTTGCTATATGATTCAGGCTGGTCTTGAACTCACTGTGTAGCCCAGACTGGCCTTTAACTAGCAGCAATCCTTCTTCAGCCTTTCGAGTGCTGGAATTCCAGGCATGTGCCACCATGCCAGGCCAGAAGTTCATATTATTTTCTTTCTCTATGGTTTTATACATATTTCCATAAAAAGCTGTAATGGTAGCATAAATTTTGATTCCTGTAATACTTAATTTTGAAATCTCTGATTATGGTTATAAAAGTGATTTGCCTTCTGCTCTGGAGAGCATTAATAGTCTTGATGAAGTCCTTAGCATGGCTAGTTGCTGGAAGCATAGACCTAAAACCTAAAAGACCAAAACTGCGTAATTGTGTTGATACATAGCTTTTGTATATTTACCGTTTTTTTGTTGTTGTTGTTGTTGTTTTTTGTTTTGTTGTTGTTTTTTGAGACAGGGTCTCACTATGCAATTCAGGCTGGCCTTGAGCTCACTGTGTAGTCGAGGCTAGCCTTGAACTCAGTGAACTCACGGCAGTCTTCCTGCCTCATCCTCCTGAGTGCTAAGATTTTACTTGCTAATCTGTAATAGAAAATGCCTTTTCCTGGAGCCAATTTGGAGGAGTTCAGAGAATTTAAAATTGAGAATAACTGGAAATTTTTTATGGAAATTCACTCTCTTTGAAAAATTGTATTGGGGATCAAAACCAGGGGCACTCTTCCACTGAGCTGCATCCCCAGTCCTTTCTTTAATTTTTTATTTTGACACTGAGTTGCTAAGTTGCCTGGGCTGGGCTTGAATTTGTAATCCTTTTGTCTTGGAGTGCTGGGATTTCATGTGTGTGCTACCATGCCCAACTTTGATCCCCTTTTTACTAGAGGAAGTATTCTAGTTCATGTTGGCATAATGTTTGTAATTAAAATGATATTAAGTTACAGAATTTGAAATTTGTCAGCTTTCTTAGTTTAAGTTACTTTTTATTGTGATTTCATTGTGATAATATATTTGTGGTATATTTATAAAGATGTTGAGTATACCTATTTTTTCTTTCATATTTGTAATATTTGGAATGCACTTGAGGTAAAACCACTAATACTGGCTTTGCTTTTTACTTTCCCTCTCGTTTTTCTCCCCAAGAACTTTGACCAGAATAAGCTAGAGGAAGAAATGAGAAAGCGAAAAGAGAGAGTTGAAAAATGGAGAGAAGAGCAACGTAAAAAGGCCATGGAAAACATAGGAGAACTGAAAAAGGAAATTGAAGAGATGAAACAAGGGAAAAAATGGAGTTTAGAAGATGATGATGGTATATTTATTAGCCTAACTGCATATATACTAATTCATATGGAATATTATAAAATTACTAGTAATATTTCATATTTTTTACTGTGGAAATATATATAATACAGTATTGTGGAATATTGTGGGTAACATACATACTATGATAGTTACCCTGTAAGCCATTTTATAGTTGACGGTTCAGAGGTGGTAAGTTCATTTACAGTGTTGTACAGCCATCACCGATGTCCATTTCCAAAATTTTTTATTGTCTTAAGAAACTATACCCATTACACAATTTACCATTCTGCTTCTCCTGTTATCTTCATTCTACTCTCCTCTCTGCAAACGTATTCTGGGTACCTTGTGCAGTATTTATCCTGTTGTATCTGGCTTATTTCACTTAGCATAATGTCTTTGTTTTTGTTTTTTGTTTTCTTTGAGACAGGGTCTTGCTATGTAGCTCAGACTGGCTTTGAACTCACAGGATCCTCAGCCTCCTGAGTGCTGGGATTACAGGTGTGAGCCACCACGCCTGGCTCACTTGGCATATTCCACTATACGTGTATGTCACATTTTGATTATCCATGAAGGTTACATTGATGTAGTGTCTGCCTTTGGTTACTATGAATAATGCTGCTGTGAGTCGTGGCCATGTCCAGGCTAACCAAGGGCTCTATATATTTGAGCGACTGTATTCATTCATTGGGTTATATTTGTAAATTTAGAAACAGAATTGCCGGATTCATATTGAGGATTTTTTGTTTTCGTTTTTTTGAAAGAGTTTTCACTAGAATGCCTGGGCTACGCCTAGTCTTGAACCCCTGGGCTCAAGCTGTCTACCTCAGGCTCCTGAGTAGCTAGAACTATAAGTACAAGCTGCCACCTGATCAAATTGAGATTTTTAAAGTGCCTCTATTAATGTTCATGTTAAAATTAAAGTGTATGGTAGTGTTCAGTAAGAATCGTTGATTTTATAGTGAACAGTTAAGTACTTACGGATTCAGTGATATTTTTTGTTTTGTTTTGTTTTTGGTTTTTGAGGCAGTATCTCATTATGCAGTTTAGGACGGCCTTGAACTCACTATGTATCCCAGGCTGACCTCAAACTCGAAGTGATCCTCCTGCCTCAGCCTCCTAAATGCTAGGATTATAACCACATGCCACTACACCCAGCATTGTGTGACTTTTTGGAGGCGTATTCATATATGTACTTGGCATACTTTAATCTTTTCTTGCCCCATCACTTCCCTTGCCTCACTCTCCTGATTTCACACTGGGGGTGAAATTTCACAGAGGGGGTTCAATGTGTTTAATATATTTTGATCTTATCTACCCCACTATCATCCGCCTTATACCCACTCCTTATTCCCTTCCTCTTATCCCGTATACTAGTTTACCTTCTACTTTCCTGTCTTCTCTTTTTAGATATCCACATATTAAGGAGAACATACAGTACCTGACCTTCTGGGCTCTTTAATTTTTTAATACCAGTATAAATGTTAGTTATGAGAGTGAATTGAAGGCATGCTTTAGATCCATTCTCTAAATTTTCTTAACTTAGGAGACAAACATTTCCTTTTCGTCTCCCCCACCTGCACTCTCTCCATGCCCTTTTTGTGGTGCTGGGGATTGAACTCAGGCTCTTGCCTGTGCCAGGCCTGTGGTTGGCTACTGAGCCACATTCAGGCAGAATGTTTCTTTTTGCTCCTTTTCAGTTAATTGATTTGTTAGCATTTCTTTTCTCATTGTTAGTATTTAAAAGTACACATGCTTGATTTTGAAAAGGAAAAATTTAGAAATATGAGCGTTTGAATTGCAGCATGATTGGAGGAATTAGAAAGGTGACTGTTCAGACAGTGAGAGAAAAGGTTAGAAATTGAGTTTAGTCTGTGTGTAATAATTCCTTCAAAGCACATATATTATAAAGACAGCATATTCTGATTTCAGATGATGAAGAAGATCCTGCAGAAGCTGAAAAGGAAGGAAGCGAAATGGAGGGTGAAGAGTTAGATCCATTAGATGCTTACATGGAAGAAGTGAAAGAGGAAGTAAAAAAGTTTAACATGAGAAGTGTAAAAGGTGGTGGGGGAAATGAAAAGGTATATAAATTTCTTTATTTAAAAAAATGTTTAAGTGTAATAATGTATTCATTGTCTCTTATTTTCAAAAATTCATATTCTACTCAGACAACTTAATCATTGTGTTACATTGATTTGCAAATTTATGAAGTTAATGATTTTGTTTCCTCTCCCAGATGGCAATAATTTTACTGAATATGAGAGAAACTGGCAAATTTTAGTTATAAATGTACTTTCAAAAACCACTTTCACTGCCATTTTTGCTTAGTATCTGTACTTACAAGTTACTCTTTTAAGCCCTTTTCAAATTTCTTAGCATTCTCATTACCATTTTTTTATAGCATTCATTACCTTTTCACAAATTATATAACATTTATTTTTTCCTTCCTGTCCAAAATAAACTTCCCAAGGACGCTAATCTTCACCTCATTTATTGATTCATCAAGTGTCTCAGAACAGGATTTGCTTATCTGATAAGTGTGAAGTATCATTTAGTGGTATTTTTAAAATATATAGGCATTACATATCATGTAATAAACTTCGTATAGTATAAAATGTGTGATTATATTGCATTTAAAAATTCATACAAATTAAAGAGAAGAGCAGACTGCTATTTGTTTCATTAAGTTGTCACTGAATTAATTTGAAATAAAATTATGACAACCATTTTGCGGCATGTGGTATATAAATAGTGTTTTGCTTTTGCAAAATATTTTATATTACTTTTTTGTTTTAGAAGTCTGGGCCAACAGTCACAAAAGTTGTCACTGTTGTGACTACCAAAAAAGCAGTTGTGGACTCTGACAAGAAGAAAGGTGAGCTGATGGAGAATGACCAGGATGCCATGGAGGTGATTCTTTAATTTTTACTTTGTTTATAGTACTGTCCTAGAAGTATTTATTGAAGAATATTGATGGAGATGTGATTTTTAGTTATGCATACTATCACAAGGAATTCTTTGGCTATTATGGTAGTATTTAGCTAAATGTCCATGTGGTAGAACATTTTGACAGTTTTCATCCTTTGCTGTATACTCATTTTTTTTTTTTTTGTCTTTTTGAGACAGGGTCTCACTATGCCATTCAGGCTGGCCTTGAGCTCACTTTGTAGCCCAGGCTGGTCTCAAACTTGCAACGATCCTCCTGCCTCAGCCTCCCGAGTGCTGGGATTACAGGCATGCGCCACCATGCCTGGCTCCTTTTTTTTTTTTTGGTACTGAGAATCCAATTCAGGACCTTATACTTGCCAGGCAGGTGCTGTGCCACTGAGTTAGCTATATCCCTGACCCTATATATACATTTTTTCTGCTTCTTGTTAGCTCACATCAAGCATGCAATATGGAGCACAGCAATGAAATGACAGAAAGAATTTAATTTCTTACCATTAATATGCTGTAATGATCTATTTGTAAGAACACTAGCAAAACCTTATTAAAGCAGTCTCTGAGAATTGTTTTACCTTTGGTTGGTATTTTAACTTTCTATAAGAGCAAAATAAAAAGAAATTAAGTTGAAAAATTCTTTAGAATCTAAAGTGTTTTTTGTTTGTTTGTTTGTTTTTTTGGAGTCAGTCTTGCTACATAGTTCAGGCTGGCCTTGAACTCGCCATGTAGCCTAGGCAGGTCTTGAATTCACAGTGATCATCCTGGCTCAGCCTCCCAAGTGCTAGGCATACAGGTGTGCAGGTGTGCACCACTACACCCAGCTGTAAAGTTTTCCTATTCAAAATGACAAATATTTGAGATGATTTTGAAATTATGGGGTTTTAAATTTCTTGGAATAGCATGAAAATATTGTGGGTCAAGTCATTTCAAAAGTAGTAAGAGCCTAGAACTTCTGCCTCCAATACAGGTAAAATAATAATGAACTTTTTACTTGTTCTTTTTTGTAAAATGAAGTATTCTTCAGAGGAGGAAGAAGTTGATCTTCAGACCGCCCTTACAGGCTATCAGACAAAACAGAGAAAACTTCTAGAACCAGTTGATCATGGAAAAATTGAATATGAACCATTCAGAAAAAACTTCTATGTTGAAGTTCCAGAACTAGCAAAAATGTCTCAAGAAGGTAAAATTCTCTTATTCTTATTAGAGGAGGATATACCTTACTTTGCTTAGAAGGAATGTAGATAGCTCTGTGAGTTGGAGGATGTTTTTGGAAATATTTAAGAAATGAGTTAAAAATAATTCAGCTCATGTAGTTGTTGGTCTTAGGCTTGGAATACTCTTCATCTTAAGTTACAAATGAAATATTTCTGTTAGCCCTTCTAATACTTAAGAGTTAGGCACCCTTATGAATCTGTGACTTGGTGGTTCATTAAAGGTAAATTAGTCAACTAATGCTAGAACAAGTTGTATTTCTTGTCAGTTAGTCCTTATTCTTTGGTTGTTACTGCAGTTTAAGAAACAAAAGTCAGATTGTTCAAATTAAGGTGTTTTCTCTTTGTCTTTAGTTGTTCACAGCAGTAATTGCTTTAACAGACTTTCTGAGATAGTTTGTGTTTTCCTGTGGCAGCTTTTCTCTGAAATTACCTTTGATAAATATTAAAATAATGGGGCCGGGGTTTTAACTCAGTGGCTTAAGTGCCTGCCTGGCAAGTGTGAGTTCAATCTCTGGTGCCGCAAAAAAAAAAAAAAAAAAAAAAAATTTAAAATAATGTTGAAAAATTTTTAAGAGTGTTTAATTTGAATTTTGTTTTGTAGAGGTGAATGTATTTCGGTTGGAAATGGAAGGCATTACAGTTAAAGGAAAGGGTTGTCCCAAACCAATTAAATCTTGGGTTCAGTGTGGAATTTCCATGAAGATCTTAAATTCTCTCAAAAAGTAAGTAGTTGGTGATTTTCCTCATTTTTCAATATCTTGCTATTCAAAATAGCCCTTTCAGCCAGGTGTGGTGAGCATGCCTATAATCCCAGCACTTGGGAGGCTGAGGCCGGAGGATCACTGTGAGTTTGAGGCCAGCCTGGGCTACATAGTAAGAACTTGTCTGAAAAAACAAACAAACAAAATAGCCCTTTCACACGAACGTTCTCTGTCTTAGTCACCTTGTCACTGAAAATACAATACCCGACATCTGCTTCTTAAGAAAGTTTTATTTTGGCTCACAGTTTGTTAAGGTTTTAGTCCATAGTCCACAGGCTCCAAGCATGATAGAGAGGCATAGCATAAGAAAGCTGTTCATGGTTTGGCAGCAGGGAAGTAAACTGGGAGGGAGTATATCCTTCCAAGCCATATCCCCAGTGGTCAGTCTCGTCTCATCAGACCCCACCTCTTAACAGTGAGTCAGCTACAAGGCCCCATAATCCAGTCACCTCCCAGAAGCCCCACCTATAAGCACATGAGACTTGGCGGGGACATCTAGGTAGAAACCATAACAATCTCTCTGGGTTACATTTTTATTCTAACAGGAAAATTTACTCCTTTGTGTGTGTGTATGTTACAGAGTGCTGGGGATGTGATGTAGGGCATCATACATGC
>RJWT010043196.1:0-12004 GCA_004365215.1 Cuniculus paca | reverse complement strand
ATGACAAATTAATGACATGTCAGATTCTAAAATTCCCTGTACCCTGTCCTTTTATTCCTTATGGGAAGCAATAAACATGGTAAATTTAAAAAGAGGATGGATAACTGGGTTAGAATTAGTTGGAGATTACATAAAGAAAAGAATGAGTCTTGGATCATACTCTTTTTTTTTTATAAGCAGGATATATTTATTGAGAGAAAGAAAGTTTCTGTCCAAGAGAGAGACAGAAGAGGTCCTGAGTGGGTTGGCTCTTTGAGAGACTTTTATAGAGTAAAACCATGAGGTAAGGTGGGTCCCACCTCATGCCCATTTGCCTTACGAGTTCCCAGGTTTTCCCCATCTTGGGCCATACTCTTTTATTTAACAAATTAAAGGCGTGGTTAGTGTCTATGTGGAATAAAGCCATATGAAGAACTCATAAAATCAGGATTTGAATGCAAATACAGAGATAGAGTGAATTCAATCTCTTGAGTTTTTGAGTCACTATGAAGAGCTCCTACCACTCTATTTCTGTGAGCAACAGAGGTTCAAATTATTCTAGAGTAATTCTCAGGGTAATTAAGAAAATTGGTTTCTTGCAAACAGAAAAAGTTATATCTACCATAGGAATAAAATTCCACTAGACAAACATGTGGTGTTTTTACTCTGAGTTTCTTCAAAGATAGTTAATGCAAACAACTTTGGAAGAGGGATAAATTATGCCTATAGTAATTTCAGAGTCAACTAATTTCTGAAAACCTTCTTAATAGAAAGATAACCACATGAATGAATGGGCATACTTTGTGATGTGAATGCAGAGAAACAGGACTCAGGTCAACCTGCTGGCTTTATATGTCAGTTCTGTCACTGATCTGGCATTGTGTCTCTGGGAAAATTTGTCAACAACTTCAGGTACAGTTTCTTTGTTTCTCTGAAGTCGTGATAAAAAGTAGCATATATACATACAGTATGAAATAAAAGATAATAGGAAAAAAGAGAAAGAAAGAAGGTATTATAATCCAGCGTAATGTACCTAAAAGTGTACCTTGACTTATCATAATTGTCCTTCATGTTTCTTATATTCTTTGGTTTTTAATCTGTATATGTGATAATTAACTTTATAAGGTCTTATAAGGAAATGAGGCTTTTTATCTGCATATGTGATAATTAACTTTATAAGGTCTTATAAGACAAGGAAATGACTTTGATTCTGGAAAAATAAAAGGGGATCGAAAGAAGGGGGAAAAAAGAATTGAATTGTATTATGTACATGTACAAAAGAGTATAATCATTATGTACTGCAATTGTGTACTAATAATAGTAAAAAGAAAATTATACTCAAACTCAAGGCATAATTTGTGAGGATCAAAATGATAATCAATAAAAATATTTATTGTATGTCTATGTGTTTGTTATCACTTAATTATTATGAAAAGTGCCAGAAAGCTAGAGAAAGACTCATAAAGAGCATAAGGACTTAGGTATTATAAATGTCCCAAGATTCTGAGGCAAAATTAAAAAAAGGAAAAGGAAAGATTAGAGTGGCTATCTTTTTAAGTTTTTCACTGAGTTGTCCTTCAAGAGTAGCTCAGAGAAATATTTATCAAATAGACTGCAAGATTCCTATCAATGTAGGAATCTTTTTGTCTATTAGTGACCATAATATCCTACATTTGTGGTATTCTTGAGTGTCTCCTATTACTTCTCTCTGGTCATTTCCCCTCCTAGTTTTGTGAAGATGTTTAGCAGGTAGTGGGTCCAGTGCCCATTAAACTAGACCCTCTCAAGAAAAATCACATACATGTAATAGTAAAAAAAGAAAAAAAAATAATAGAACCAGAGCAAAGTTGATGGTAAGAGCATTCCCCAGCTGCCTAGGGAATTTCAATGCCTTGTGGCTAGGGCAATGCAACCAAAACCATTTTTTGAGGCCAGCTTCTTCCTTAGTCTTCTCAGATCAACTTTTCCTGAACATGAGACAATGAAGTAGCTGCCACTTTTCCTAGTTTTTCTTGTCCAGGTGGCAGGATAATGTGTTTTGCCTACTGTGGTGTGAGGAACATATGAATGGTTACTTTTGCTTACCACAGGATGAGACCACTCCACCAGCTGGAAATATTTATTTAAAAGACAGTAGTATCTTACCTTAGCACCCTTGTTCCACTCTGTCTCCATTCATTTAAAATAAGTCTTGATTTAAGCTTGATACTGGTACAAAAGTGTCCCATTTCTAAAATTTTTTATTGCACTAATGCATGTGTGCAGGCCACCATGACTGCATTCCTCAAGGGGACTTGGGATATCTACATAACATATCTCAACTGCTTTTTCAGCCCCTTCCCTCTTTTCTTCTCCTCCATCTTTTGGTCTTCTTCCTATTATCATTTTCTTTTAATGTTTATTGAGTTTATTGGTACAATTTAGATATACATAATGATCACATTCATCATAGGGAACTTGTACCTGCACATGATATATCTTACTTCTTCTTCCTTCCTATTTTAAAGTCATAAAACAATATTAAAATATTGAGTCCTTTTTTAGGCAATAATTTTGGATATGGAATTATATGGATAAACTAATCAACCTCTCCTTTCCTGCATTTCCTTGAAAGAAAAACTCAAATCATATTAATGAGGAAAAATGTTAAGTTACATTATGTTTAAGAGTTCTCTACCTTTGATGGGTTTGTGCTCAAGTTGAGAGAGAAGAATAAACAGACAACAACAAGTGAACTGAAAAGAAAACTTATAATCTAGTGCTAAATTGTGTAGTACACTTTGGATAATTAGACTAGAAGGATACAGGTGGGAGGGATTAATGTCAATTGAATATCCAGCTATGGTTTCACAGAAGGTGTGAAATTAAGCTGGGCTTTGCCAGATGGATCCGCTATGGATAGACATGGAGAACATAGGAGGTTGATAAATTTAGAGATAACATCATAAGCAAAGAGGCAGCATAGGGAAGAAACAGGGTAGTATTAATAATGGTTCTCACACATGGCATTAAGCAATACAGCTGAGACAATATTCACAATAGGAGAATATTCCATCACTCATAATTCTGAATATTCTTCATGTGTTTCAGAAATGAAAGGTGATGATATTGGCCAAATCCATAGTAAGGCTTGAGTCAAACAATCCTGGGATTAAATTTTAGTTCTGCCACTTTTCAGTTGAGCAACTTCAGCCAAGTATTTAAATGTCTTTCTTTATGGTAGCTTACACATTTCTAAAATGATAATAATGATCTACTGATTGCACAAAAAAATTTTGAAAAGTAAGACAAAAACAGTGTTAGTGAGATATAGGGCTTGCTATATAGAAAAAAAAACACGAATAGTTGCTAACATTATACTTCCCATTACTGTTACTATTTTTTGTAGCAACAGAGTTTTCCAAAATTTAGAATAAGTTTAGATTGATATGAGGTATTGGATGTAATTGTGTGCATAAAATCTCAAAAAAAAAAAAAGAGATTTTATCTAAGGTGACCATTTACCTCTATTTACCTGAGGCATTCTCTGTTCTCCTTTTGTATCTATGCTCTTGACCTAAATATTGAAAGTGCCTTTTTTTGTACTCAGTTATGTCCTGATTTGGATAATAAATTATATGGCATCACTCTTATTTTAACTGATACAGAAAAACAAGAAACTCTGGGGCTTTTTGAGTGGAAATATTAATGGAAAGAATGAAATATCTTAAGCAGATTTCTGTGGTGAGAGCATCTAAGAGACCTAAAGAAGAAAAAGGGCAAGGAGGATAGCAAGAAAACTGTTCTACCTGACAGCAAGCTGGCCCTGGACCAAAGTGATAGTGACCAGAGGGAAGTTCCAGTTAAGTCTTAGGAATAAAAGCAGTTTTTTTTGTTTTGCTTCATTGTGCTTTGCTTTGCTCTGAGTGCTGGAGATTGAGTCCAAGGTCATGTGCTATACAAGATCTCTAACACTGAGCTACAACTCCAGCACAGGTTCTTTTTAACCTGACATTTGGCCCCTGACCCCTCACATTGTTCACTTAAGTTCCAAACCCCTTTTAAAACAATTCATCAGCAAATCACAACCCTTTAGGGGTGGTAACCCCTATGATCAGAGAGCCAACTCTCATCCATTTTGAGACGGTGAATTGGAGCTCACCATCACTCTCCTTTGATCTAAGCCAAATGGCATTGCTGGCTCAGAAAAATGTAAGAAATAATTCTTTGCAATGAACCTATAATTTTCATGGATGTATTATAATTGTTCCCTGTCCAAACTGTTCTTCATTTTTATATTGAACAACTCTATGTCAAGCTTCAAACTTAGGGCATTCCTATTTGATATTTCAGATCATTCCAGTTTCAAAGGGAGTAAGTTTCCCTACTGAAGGCAGTACAGTTTAAATCAGATTTTAGACAATTTACTATTTATAAAAGAAAGAAGGTGGGTGGTGTACAAAAATGAGGTTTCTGATAATTGAAAGTTTCTTTCTTCTTAGAGCAGAGAGATGATCAAGCAGTAGGAAGGTAGAAACTGGATTAAGCAGGACAGAATTCTTTCCATAATTTAGGTGGAAGGTATGAGGGTAGATTCCAGCAGGATGGAGACTAGAGATGAAAACCTGGGCACCATGTTGGGGAGGGTAAACAGGGAAGACCTGTACCTATCAAGTTGTGTGCTATGGGACTATACTGTTGAAACCTTCCCCCATATCCCAAATGCAATCACTAGAACAGAATATTTTACACTGTCTTCTAATCCTTCATGTTCCTAGACATTTTTCTGTATAGGTTGCTCTGCAGAAAGGAACCAGTTCATGTTATTACATGAGAAAGTCAGTTCCTGGGGTCAGCCAGGTCAGGTCAGATGGATCTGACTCTGAGCTTCACATGAATGTACCAGCCTGAGATGAAGTCTGAACTGGGAGAAAATTTGAAGGAAAAATTCTGTTTTTTGTTGCCATGTTTCAAATATTTTGTACAGAATTTTGACTAGTCAAGTCTGAAAGAGGGCCATTGTGTCTGAAAAAGGCAGTTTGAGAGTGATTTCCTGTAGGCCTAAGTGAATTAAACCTATAAACTTTTAAATACTGTAGAAGAGCTCTTAATTTAAAGAATATCCAAAATGAACCCTCTGGTATAGCATGAAATCCTTTTGTAATGCAAATCACCCTTCCCCTGTGCCATTATCTTATCTTGTAGGTTTCTGAATTGGGAAAATGCTGGGCCCACCTGTACTCCATTCACTGTACACTTAGAAAGCCGAGCATAATAGATGGTGAGCCCTAGGAATATTTCAACCCTACCAGCATGGTTCACTGTTGTCTATGACATGTTGTTAAATTATTGATACCCAGCCAGGCTTTGGGACACAGGCTTTGTTGTTCTGAGCTAACAAAGCCACCTGAGAGAAAGCTGTAATGAGAGAGCAGGGACTTAGTGGTGACAGGGTGAGGTTTCTGGGCAGCAAACCCTGCCCATAATAGGAGAAGGCTACAAATTACTTGGACTGACCGCTCTTGCAAAGAGGTAGAGAAAATAGGTGCATTAATGAAATTCTTACAACAGATGGCAAACTGTCCTTGGATTCTCTGCTGGGGAAGAAAGAAAAAAAACTTTCAAAGAATATTTTATATGAATGTATCACATGGAATCCACTTACTCGGAGGACTCACAGAGAGCTATCTAAGAGATGTTCAGTTAAATTATTCAACAGAAAATGACAGAAAAGAATTAGAGAAAGAAATTTTCCCATCTCAAGATAAAACAAGATCCAGTCTTTATCCATGGGTAAATCTCTGGGTCCAGATGGTTACCCAACAGAATTTTAGCAAACATTTGGAGAGATAATAAGGCCTGTAACAGTAGATAATTACTCACTTATATATGGCTCAGTGCCTCTTCGTCTACATTGGTTTCAATAGCAGGTTTTTTGCCAAAAGAAAGGAAGCAGACTCCTGCTCTGCTTTCTTGTTTCTAACGTTCTCTTGCTTCACTCTGTGAAAATGCCAGTTGCCATCCTTTTTATTTCATTGTCCTTATGAAGACTTTGGAGCTTGTCTTGATTACTTTTCTCATTGTTGAGACAAAATACCTGACACCCAAAATTAGGGAAGGAAAGGTTCATTTATCTTACAGTTTGGGAGGTTTCAGTCCATACTCAACTGACTCCAAGGCAGGATGGTGTGGCACAGGGGTAGTTATTCATGGTGGCCACAGGTGACAACAGTGAAAGGGCACAAAAAGGGGGAAAAAAACCACACCTTCCCTCCCTTATATTATATACCAATTTAGGCCCTGGGAAGGTGCAGCACTCACACTGTCAATTCCAGCACTAGACAATGAACTAATCACAAATGCTAGATTCAGCCACCTTCATGATTGCATGAGGACATTTAGTATATCTCCAAGAGTTGCCAAAGTCCTAAAAGTATCAGCAGTGCTGAAAAGTCCAAGTCCCAAGTCTCCTCTTGGAGAGATCTAAGGCAAACTCTTAGCTGCAAGTCCCTGTACAAATAAAAACAAAGTTAAACACTTCCAACATACAGTGGCACAAGATAAACATTACCATTCCAAAGGGTAAAAATGGGATACAAAGGATTGGAACCAAAAGAAGTTCAAAATACAGCAGGGCAAGCATTAAGTACTGGAGTTCCACACTCAGCATCTGAAGCAATCTGGTTGTGAGCTCCAAAAGGCTTGAGTGACTCAACCCCAATGGGAATTCCATGGGTTTTAGCTCCCATGGCTTCTCTCTTAGTCCCACTCTGCTCAATCCTTGCAGCTTTCCTTAGATGGTCCACCCTCCTGCTTTTTTCAAACTTCTGGGTTCTCCACTGCACCTTTGGCTTCACACTCACAGCTTCATGCACAGCCTTGGCCTCCCAGGATCTCTGAAATTGGGGTAGAAGCCTTTTTAACCTCAAAATGCATGCATTCTCCATGTGCCTAAAACTAGTACCACATGAATGCTGCCAAGGTCTGCTGCCAGTTGGAGCAGTAGGCAGGGTTTCCTCTCTCTTGGTCATAGGGGTTGAGTGCCTGCATTGCTGGGCATTCTGAACCTGATTGTGAGGAACAGATTCTCTATAGTGCCACCATTCTGAACCTCACGGGGCCTCTGCCACCATTTTGGAACATGATGCTCTGAGGCTTTATCCTCCAAGCAAAGTCTTTGAGGCTGCAAAGGGTGGAGACCCACCATCACTTCCCATAACATCCCCAGGCCATCTTTTGTACTCTTGTCTTCCTTCTCAGCAGTCAAGATCTCAGCTCTATCTTTACAGTCCATAGCTTTCTGGCCAAACTCACATTTTTAAATCATCCTGCTGGGGTTTTTGCTCTTGATTTGCAACATAAATCTAGTTAAAATCCCCCAACAGTAGCCATGCCACCAACTCAACATTTGACTGCCTTGAAATATCTTCTGCCAGATTAATTAGTCCACTGCCCTTAAGCTCAGTCTCAGGTAAAGTCTCTGGACAAAAGCAAAGTGCAGAAAAACTTTCTTTCAAACCATAATACACATTTTCTGGAGTCCAACAATCAACGCAGTCCTTCCTAGCAGAAACCTCCTGACCCTGGTCTTTACCAATAGGCTTTCTATCAGGCTTGTGGTCTCCTGAGCTCTGACCAGAATCTCCTATGCAGAACAGCCTAAGCTGTTCCAGTGCCACTTTTTCAGGTGACATCTCTGAACCTTTCCTAATTCTTCCCACAAGCCATTCCCAAAGGTTCTTGAACCACATGGTCAGGTACCATCACAGCAATAACCTCAATTTGGTACTCTAGGTACCAAATTCTGTTTTAGTTACTTTTATCATTGTTGAGACAAAATACCCAATACCCAAAATTAGGGAAGAAAAGGTTTATTTATCTTACAGTTTTGGAGGTTTCAGTCCATACTCAGCTGGCTCCAAGGCAGGATGGCATGGAACAGGGGCAGTCATTCATGGCTGCCACAGGTGACAACAGCAAAAGGGCACCAAAAGAGGGAAAAACACGCCTCTTCCCTCCCTTATATTGTATGCCAGCTCTTCCTCTGGGCAGGTGCAGCACTTACTCTGCCAATCCCAGTGCTAGACAACAAACCAATCACAAATGCTAGATTCAGTTACCTTCATGACTGCATGAGTCTTGGGGGACCACCTAGACACAAAACCATAACAGAGCTCAATGGCAAAGTTAGGAAACATTAAATATTACTGATATGTGGACAAGAAAGCAGCCACTAGAAAGTACTCTAGGAAAATAGGTGAAGATCCAATCTAACTGTTAAGAAACATCATTTAATTAATAGGTTTGGGGACTGGGGCTCCCCTGGTCCTTTTCTCAATTCTACCACTCACTTTCCTTGGAGACAATATGTGAAGTATCATTCTAGGAATATGTAGAACTTAGACAATAAAGACCAAATGTCATGGACATTTTCAACAGCAACTACTTTGTAATGATTTTACCAGGGACTTAATGTAAGCCAATGAGTTTAGTAAAAATCTGTATCTACAGTTTGGAAGCAAGGGCTAGACTCCAAAGGTTTCACTGACTAATCTGGCTATAAACATCTCTGCAAATGATAGATGCTTCCAGGAGGCTATGGTCCTTAGCTCTTGTAGTTTTTTTCCCCCTCTGCAGAGCATTTTACAAAAATGAATTAATTACTTATCTCACCAATCCAGTGATTTCAGACAAACTGATTTTTCCCATTTTATAGATGGAGAAACTGAGTGCCAGAAGTCTTGTCTTTAAGCTGTCAACATTTTGAGATTTGGAGCAGCCAGTAATTACTAAACAATTTCAAATTCAGTCAGGTAAATCTATCTACCCAGTCTTTTGTTAAATGTATTGTGATATCTAATCACAAAAAGCACACTAATGTTCATTGATTAATGAAATAACAACTACCACTTATTGAGTGCTTAATATGTCATTCTGTATACAAAGTACACTGACTTGCCATCCTTTGGAACACAGGCTTTCATTTTTGGCTATAATTGAATACACTCAAGATGATTCAAAAAATCCATAGAGAGGATAAACCTGTGACATTTTTAGGTAAGTGGATGCACCTTAAGATGATAACATCCAGTGAAGTAAATCAGATACATAAGTTTAAATATTGCATTGCTTCTTTTATATGGGAAATGCAGAGTATAAATGAGGATAGATACTAGATAGATAGATAGATTGATAAAAGATAGATATTACGAAGTAAGGAGATATTTTCAAATGGGAAGAACAAGTGATTGAGGAAGGAGGAGGGAAAGAAAGGAAAACATATTGTTTAAAGAGTTGAGAAAAAATTAAAATAGAGCTTTGGAAAATGGGGAGTGAAGAGAAGTTTGAGGGAACAGAGAGGGAGAGTGGAGTGGGACAAAGAATTAAGGTTGTACTTCAGGTACAAACTCCCTATGATGCTTGTAATCATTATGTACTGAAAACATGTACTAATAAAAAATAAATCCTCATGTTCACTTCCAAATCAATTAAATCAGAATCTTCATGGGGGTTGGGGACCAGGCATCTTTATTTTTTAAAGCTCCCTGAAGTGACATCAATATGCAACCAAATGTAAGAACACATTGGTCAAGAATACTAAAAGAAAAATAGCGAAATGGAAGAATGTCTACAGTTAATGATAGGGTCTTTTTTATTCAGTTTTTCAGTAAAAATGAAATGTGTTATAGGATGAGTGGAAAGGACCGGTAGAGAAGGAACATAAAAGAAATATAAAAGGTCATTATTGGAACAAGTTCCCAGAAGAAATAAGGGAATTGGAATTACTACTTTCTTTTTTATGCTTCTTTTGTGTATTCACAGATTTCTGCCATGGTATCTATTATCCTATATTTTTGTTTACATGTTTACTTTCTTTTCAGAATAGAAATTACTTGAAGTGTGAGGCACTGGTCTAGCCATTTGTTATGGCCAGAACATAGGGAAATGTCTGGAATATAATTGACTCAGATGTTAGGCAAATAAAAGAATGAACTTAAGACATTTAAAAGTCTTTCTGTAACAGGCTCCTGAACACTATCTCATAGAACACTTGAAATTCATATCATTAATCTTTTCTTTTTTTTCTTTTAAAGAAAATAGAACAAAACAAAACAAAGCAAAACAAAACAGAATAGAGTCAAACACAATATAGCATTTCAGAACAGAGCACTGCAAGCAATACAGGTCTTCAAAACATAACAACAGGAGATTAACAATGGTTACCCTAGTGTCTCTTGCCTTCTTTGAAATTAATCTTTTTTTTAGACTAAAGGTCTGATAAGCTGAGTTAAGAGTTCATTTCAAGAACATGACAACACTCTGTCTTACCTCCAACCACATGTGCCTGTGCATACATTGTTTTGACTGATCCACGGTCACCAGCAAGACCCAAGGAGAATAAGACTCTAAATTCGTTGTCATCATTGTTGGCTCTGAGCACAGAGTACGGAGCACTGAAGTCTGCTTTTAGGCTTGTGGAAGGCGAGAAGAGGAAGGTCCATAAAACTGGGATCAAAGTAACCAAGTCAAGTGTTTTTATTTCTGGAGGTAGGGAGAAAAAAGGCAATAACTGTGCCCAAACTCCTCATATGACAAAGACAAACATTGGAGCCAAACTTAGAGCCTTTTGTCATGAGGTCCTACTCTTGTTTAACATTGTTCTTGCCCGTTGGCTTTTTCTGTGAAGGCTGCTGAGAAAATTGATGAATAAAGATACTACATTTCATTGAGAAATGGACCAAGTCATCCAGGATGGGAACGTTATTTGCTGATTTGTGGGAGCACTGTGTGACTATAGTAGTGCATCCCACACTATGCTACAATAGGGGCTCTCAGTTTTGGGCATTTCCTGAATGCTCAATCTTGCCATTAATCAATATGCAAGGAATAAGACAATCTTGCTCTAACATCACTGAAAACTGTACCATCTTATCCAAATTCTTTTCACTGTCTTGCTTTCAACTCTAACTCATTCTTTTTATTTATGCTGGAGTGTTTATAATCAGTGTTTTTCTTTGTAGTGTTGAATTCTTTGCTAAATATTATTTCTAGCTGCTTATTTTAAACTTGAAATATTTTACTTTTAATCACCACATTTACTACTCTCTGGCCTCATATTCCTATGTTCAACTTTATTTATTTATTTTGTTGAAAGAGCTACATCACAAATAATCAGACCTGCTATTTGGCATCTATTCAAGTTAGTGTACATGGGCTTTTATTTTGCTTCTACCCACCTTCATATTCATCTTAGATTGATCTATGATTACAGTTAAACCTTACACAAGTACTAACTCTTCTTACCCTTTTGGCTTTAATTTCTTTTAACTGGGACTCTAAACTTCTATGAAACTATTGCTAGGAAAGAGTGTATTTCCTTGAAAAAAATCATATAACACCCTGACTTCACTGTCAATGTATTATTGCCAACCTCAGTCAAATCTTAGTAATGTTAGTATCTGATAATTCTATGTGTAGCTGGTCAAATTCTTGTCAACTTTTTCAATGACTGTTTTACATCTATTTCATTTTCATTAATCCTTAAGCTCTCCCTGTCTGCCCTTCCAAATCTTAGCAGATGATTTCATCCTTTGCTTCACAGAGGAAATTTAGGCTATCACATGGAATCTCATTTGTTTTTCTGTTTTTCTTTCTATATTCTTTCTTTTCTCTCCATGACTCCCTAAAAAATGAAAATCATCTTTTGTCTTATAATGCTAATTTCCTTGTACATACTTTGGGCACTTTATGCTCAATCATCTTTCCCTTTGTTGGAACTTGGGTCAGATCCTTTTATAGGATCTTTCCAATGATCATTTCCTAAGCACTAGTCTTTCATAGATAGAATTATATTCTCCACTCTCCTGCATCCAGGCTCTATCCTATCCTCTTCATCTCTTTAGCTTTAAAAATTTAAAGAAAGCTCAAGCTACTTAAACTTATTCAATTCCAATTAACTTTATTTTATTTCAGTAAGAAGAATTCTTGAGACCTGTACTCAGCACAATTTTAAGTGTATATTTTTGCTGATTATAGGTACAATATT
>RJWT010043195.1:0-12003 GCA_004365215.1 Cuniculus paca | reverse complement strand
TGAAAGCAATGAACAAATGAGACTTATTTTCATTATTGCAAATTCGTATTGTATGAGCTGAGATACCAGTATTATGAAGGTCTTTTTAATTTTTCAGGTACAATTAGTGGTAGTTATCCCTGGAGGAAAGTGTATTAATCATGGATTATGGGACCACGCTTGACAGCTGGAAAAAGAAATAAAATTCCAGGAGTTACATGTGGCCACTGGGCATATTACTGGTTGGAAAGCCTGAGAGTCTTTTTTTCTTGAGAATGCAAAATAGAGTAATAAACTCACTATGAAATATGGGGACCAACCAGAAAAGAACTGTCTTGGCTAGCGAAAAAGAATAAGTAGGACAAAAAGAATAAGTCAAATAAGTAGAACAAAAGAATAAGTAGAAGAATAAGTACAATAAGTTAGTAGTAGCTATACATTTATGAGACATAGAAGACATTAATTTTACATGGAGTTAAAATAGAATTTTTTGAATAAATGAACTCATGAAAAAATAAGTATGGAGCAATATTTATTCCAAAGCCATAAAAAGAGATTATTGATTTTTTTCAATCATCAAAGACATAAAGAGATTAATGTATAGGAGAATAATACTAGTGGGTAGAATTTGAAAGAAAGAAAGATCACTACAACTCTGGCCACCTATGTTTTTAAAAAGCAAAATATAGTGAATATAGAATTAGGAGATGATAAACGTGAATAGAAATGTTAGAAAGATAGAACCAACCGGTTTTACATATGTGAGGATAGCTTTAGAGAGACAGCTGCCTTCAAGATTCAAATGTGTTATTGATAGACTTGTAGTGCCTTTACCAGAATTACAGCAAACTAGAGGATGAACTAATGTAGCTAGTGAGGGAGGTAGTTAGTGAGGAGAGAGAAAATGGTTAATTCAATTCTGAATTAAAATATTCATCAAAGAAGGTGTCCAGAGCTAATTTGAAATGTTTTTGTAATTTGTGAGTGACTGAAATCATGAGAAATGCTAAAAGATACTGGAGTAGAAAAAGTGTAGGGCCAAGAAGAAATCTTGGAAAACTATAAATTACAATTAAGGCACAGTTACAGAAGAAGGATGCTGTACTACTGAACAATTCAAAATGGAAATATCAAGAAGGAAGCACATTAAGTATTTCCAATTCAATATTGAGGCAGAGAGGTAGAGAAGGAATTGGTACTGTCATTCCTCAATATCTTCAGGAATTTGTCCCAGAAACCCACACATTTAATGTGATGCTCAAATCCCTAGGTAACATGGTATTTGTGTGTATCTGACGCACATTTTTCTGTATTCCTAAAATCATCTCCAGATTACCTATAATATTTAATGGGATGTAAATGCTATGAAATAATTGTCATTGTTTTCCTATAGTTTTCAGAGAATAATGATGAGGAAAATTTCACACATACTGAATACAGATCCAATTTTTTTTCTTGAGTATTTTCCATCTGTGGTTGGCTGACTCTGCAGCTGCAGAGCCCAGACATAAGGAGGGCCAAGCATATCTTGCTTACTGGTAACCTATAAGAATTTAGTTTATAGGAAATACACACACATTGCAGTTGTAACAGGTGGTAGATGTGGTGGGTGCTGATGTGAACGTGGCACAACTGGACTGATGTTGTGGGAGTTCACTGAGACACATTCATTGACAGAATGTTTTGTAAGCTAAATGGAATATGAGATTCAAGAAATGTTAAGTAGTAGGATACATAACTCTATCTTAACTATTTTATATCTCCTGTGGAGTTTTGCAAAATTCTTGGCACATGTACATTTGTTAACAAATATTTGTTGAATTAATGAATAAATAAGGAAGAATGCCTACTGGAAAACTGCTTACTTTCCTGTCCAGAATGCTAAGCCTTCATGCTTATAATTATTTCAAAAACAGATAGCTTAAACAGAACTACCTAATTGTGCTGTGTTTCTTCTTCATTCTAATACCACTGACTACTACTTTGTATGGAAGAAATTTGAAATGCTGACACACACTTAAGGAAATGAAAACAAATGATACAGTTAGACACGATGCCAAATAGTGGCTCTTTGTATTTTGGACTGAATTAGATAAATATTTTAAGTTTTGCTTTAGACTCATGAATATTTATCTGTAAGTTTTTATATATCTGTTTTGACTATAACATTCCAAAAATGTCATATCCTAAAATAAAGGAATTGTTCTAAAAATTAGAAATCTACTTACTATTGTATTATTTATCAATATCTCATCTGGATGCATTGAATAATGGCATCATTAATCTCCTTACCTATTGCTCAAATGACAAGTTACATAGCACTAAGATAGCATGGTTGGAGTTTTAAGGAAATAAGAGTATTAAGATTTTCATTGAGCAAATAGCATTCTATTCATGGCTCTGACCTTGAGTTACAGATAGTCTTCAAAGTAGTTCATGGCCAACAATAACAAAATTATTTTAGCAGCCTATGGAGTTCTACAGATATGATGCTATACTTTAGTCTTACTTTCTGTAGTTTTCTTTTTCGATTACTTCACATGCCATGTATTGTATATTATGCATGTTTTGTGATGTCTTAGGGAAGTTTTGATTCAAACTAGGCTTCTAGTTGAACAATTTAAATGCCCCACTAATGATAGTAGTTGTGAAATATAGTAAAGTTCTTTTAAAATGTACTAAAATTTAAATGTTATACTACATCAGTGAACTCCACAGACAGAAACAATTGTAGATACATAGCATAAATTTGTATTCTTCCATAATGTTCTCAAAGTTCTAACAAATGCAGAAAAATATTTAAAATTCTATGAAATAAACATGTCATAGGTCCATAGAGATCAACAAGACCACTAAATATGGGATTGAACCTGTAGCCAGACCATTTGTATTCTAGTCCTGAAACATATGTTGATAGAATATTTTGTGACACTACATTGATTTTTTTATTGTATTAAGAAACAAGAGTATTGACTGAAGTCGCAATTCTATAAGTATTTCCAGCAAGTTTATTCTCATGCCTACTTTTATGGAATCAATCTGTTCCTATTCCATGTGAGTGCTGTATATAATTCATACAATGAGTGAAAATAAAAGTTCATTGATTTCAATGTATAGATTTTTAATTGTTAAGTATCCTGCCAAAGTGAAATATGACATACTTAAATGTGAACATGCGATGTGTATGTCTTAGTCACTTTTTCAATGCTGAGACAAAGTACCCAACACCCCCATGTAGAAGGAGAGGTTTATTTTGGCTCACATTTTCAACCCATGGTTGACTGGCTGCAAGGTGTGAAGGAAGTGCCAGACAAGAATATACCCTTGCAGGTCATAGGTTGCACACTCTGTGACTGACATCCACTAGGCCCCACCTCCTAACAGCAGCACGTTCACCTGCTAACTCAGTGGATGAATCCACTGATAATGTGTAGTGGCCCTGTGTTCCAGTCACCTTCCACACACATGAGAATTTGGGGGGACATTTTTTTAAATCTAAACTATGTAGTGTGGATATTTTCTCAGATTTCACTTTTTCCTTAGCATGCAAATAAACCACACAGATAGAATGTGAAATAATAATTATTTTGCCCCAATGAGATTGTTCTAAAAGATATCAGGTAGGTAGATAGATAGATAGATAGATAGATAGATAGATAGATAGATAGATAGGAAATTTTTAAAGCAGGGTGAATAAATTTAATAAATTTGAAGTTGTCTAAAATTGTTTATAATCATTAGAATATTTGGCAAATTCATTTTGACAGTGAGCTCAGCAGTAGATATCCACTGATTGATGAGCCTCTTTAAAAAAAAGGGACATGGGAAATCTAGGTTTATGGCATGGACAGCAATTCTGTTTTTGGCAATCTGAAACTTGTTCTCTCAAGTATCACCTCTGTTTGAATGACTCCAGTGTTGAAATGGCTATTCTAGAGGCTGTCACCGTGCTTTTTGACACTGACCTCTGAAAATTGTGATTCATTTCATCTAGGAGCAGACACTTGGCTCAGCTGGACCAACTACATTCCATTGCCTTTAAGTTGAAATTTGGAATGGAGAAGTGTGACTGACAAAAGTTGTTGAAGAAAAATCATGTAGGTGACCATACCTCAGGGAAAAGATGCCCACACTTCTGCCATAAAGGTCTCCAATAGTTACTGTGGCATTCAACCTTGTGGAAGCTAATTATTGTATTCCCATGATTTTTCAAAAACTTCATCCCCTATTTACTTTTTTTTTATTTTGCTAATTTGGCCAAACTAAACAACTAAAAATAACATCAAAACAGTAATTTAAAAATTTTCAGAGACAAACCATTGTTTTCCACTGAAATTCTCTAAAAATATTAGTTTTAATATTAACTTTATATCTACATTTATATAATTATATTTAATATAATAAAAATTAATATGCAATAAATTATACTCATAGATGTATTACTTATTACTTCATAGAGAAGTGATATTTAAAATTTTAAGAAATACACAGAATTGTCATATTTACAGTGAGTTTTTATAGATTGCTGCTAACAGATTCATTCTTCCAAAGCTATATTTTTATTGTTATCACATCATGATTTATCTAATGAAACACATGTTGTAAGTTTAATTTATTTACTAATAATCAAGGTAATGGAGCTACATCTTAGTCTTGTAGGAAATACCAAGGAATCAGTCTAGTGTCAAAAAGATCTGCTGATTTTATGCAGAAGGAAATGATGACAGAAGTCTGCTTCAGAAGAAGCCTTTAAAGTGTCAAGTTGATACTCTCTTCTTTGATATTTCAAGGGAAAAAAAGTGTCTTTGCACATAGATTCATTCAGTCTGCCTTAAATAAGATATCTTGCGCTATGAGTGACGAAAAGTCACAGCCTTTGTTTTGCTGAAAAGTGGTTAGAGGCCTGGGATTTTAAAGCCAGGGAAAATGACTACAATATTATAATAAAAATATTTTTAATCCTAGGAAATTTCTCCTTTGTTTTATTGTGGAAAAAACCCAAATATTTTAAGTCTACTGTATTTTTTCATTTGAGTTTAATGTTATTTTTAATGTTATTTGATAATGTTTTATTTTTAAAATTCAAAAGTGATGATACACTTATTTTCATTTAGAAATGCTTTATAATTCACAAATAGCTTCCACATATATATCTTTCACTTTCATGTAAAAGTTAAGGAACTTGAGGAGGGAGTGTGTTATACCTGTTTTCAGATGAGAAGATATAATCAAGCAGATTCAATATAATTTTTTAAATATCATCATACTCTATGACTCAGATCTGAAGTAAAAAGTACCATTTCATAACCATGAAAAATGTTGAATATCGTTATAAATTAATAAGTATAAATAAATGGTACACATTTTTAATTACACACAATTAGCTAACATGACAGTGTTAATATTCAGGCAAAGTAAATAGCAGGAAACTATTTCCTTTCATATAAAGCTGTTAGAATAAGTACCACCTTTCTTCTAGGAATTCAGCAATAAACAGAAAAAAATTATTGCAACTCATTTTTTTTTTCTTTGAGGCAAAGTTTCACTGTGCAGTTCAGCTAGGCTTTGAACTTGCTTTGTAGCCCAAGATGGACTTGAACTAACAGTGTTCCTCCTGCCTCTGCCTCTGGAGTTCTGGGATTACAGGTGTGTGCCACCGTGCCTGGCTGTAGCTCATTTTTAATCAGTAGTCACATTAGGAATTAATCCTAAGTAAACAATCTGGAATGAATTTTACATTCCAATGAAAATAGTTTAAAATATATTTTGAAACACTTAAAATAATTGTATAAAATATATTTAAAGTATAGAAATAAATTTCATATTTTGTTAAATAAAAACATTGGTTTTTTATGGAGAATACATATGTACATATATGTTCATAAACAAAACTAAGTTTTGTATAGACCTACAAAAATATTTCAGAGAAGTATATCATAATATTGGCAGATGTTTCATTAGAATGATTTGAATAATCTTTACTTATCTTTCCTGTCTACATTTTTTCAGTGAAGTTTGTTTGTTGTTACACCCACAACATTTATTTTAATTTTCACATTTTCAATGTTGATGCTTTTATTTACTATTTTCATTTGAATGCTATAAACAATGACAGGTTTATGAGTACAGAAGATCTCTGAATACAATAGATCCCTTTAATGCAAAGTTTTACCTTTTTATTTTCAATTACCTGTGATCAGTCTTGCTTCAAAAATAGTAATAGAAAATTCTAGAAACAAATAATTCATACATTTTTGGTTTTTTGCACTGCTGAGATCAGACACCTGAACTCACATAGGCTAGACAAAAACTTTACCACTGAGCTACATCCCCGGCCTTATTCATAGATTTAAAATCACACAGCTTTCTGAGTAACGTGATGACATCTTTCAGGGTCCCACTCCATGTTTTCCAGAAAATGAATCCACTGTTCATCTAACATGCTGTATATCCAACCTCCCCTGTGGCAGATGAAAAAAGAGAGCACAGTTACATAACTTTATTATAGTATATCTTTAGAATTGTTCTATTTTTTCATTAGTTATCGCTGTTAACCTATCAGTGTACCAAACCTATTAATTAAAGTTTTCTATAGCTATATAGGTGTAGGAAAACATATATTGCATAGGGTCAATACTATTCACTGTTTTAAATATCCAGTGGATCTTAGATCCCTTGCAGGTAAGGAGGAGCTATAGTATTTGAAATTGGAACAAAAGTCGTAATATTAGCAATTAGCATGTCATTTACAATTAGAGCATTATACTAGATTGGACACCAGTGAGAATACATTACTTTAAATGTTTGTTCAAAAACATTTTCTTTTCTATGTTATGAGTTAAAACAGATACTGTCAGAACTCTAATTCAGTTCTCATTCAGTCTTTCAGATATATAATTTGAGGCTAAAAGCAAGGAATTCTTTAAAAGTTATTCATATTCTTTACCAATTCATGTGAAACTATGTCTGTTTTTCTGTGTAGACTTTCACTTTGGTAATCTCATTTTGCCTTCTTTAATCAAGTTAAAAATAATGGCCTCACTTTATAATTTTAAAAATGTCAGTTGTTATTGGTAGTGTCGATGTGGTTGTGAGTGGTGTGTGTGTGTGTGTGTGTGCAATTAGCATAAACACACCACACACATACCCCCACACAGACTTTTGTGTTTTCCTAGCCATGATTTCAGTTAAAATCTTATTATGTCAGCACTGTGATTTTGTTCAGACTGTAAATGTTCCTTTTTCATTAAATTAACCAATTGATGTCTAAGGCGATCGATGGATTTTGTAGCAGCTGGCATGGCTTCAGCAACACTTCAGTAGCAGGACCACTTCATGTTACAATTCAAATTGAACCAGCTGGTCTTCTCAGGATAATGCTTTCACTGCTTACCTAAAAATTTAAAAATCACTATTAAAAATTATATGAAACGTGGATATATAGTTTTACAGATGCAATGATAAAGGTATATGCCCCAAATAATTTTGTATATCTTTATTTTGGAATAGTAACAATGTCTTTACCATGATATTTTTCAAAACCAACCCAATATCTCTTTTCTTCATTTAATATTTTTACATCATACTTAGGAAAACAAGAGGGTATCATGATTTATTTTAAGGCAATAGCAGCAAATACAAAATATGGTATGTTTTCAGTAGTGGAGGATTACTTTTAATATTTAGGTAATGCACGCCAGAAGTAACTCCTCTGTACTATTTCTCTGGCACGTGGTTTCATCCTCAGTAAGAACTTTCCTTTTCCAAGGTACCCTGTAGCCATTTCCAAAAGTAGGTATTATTAGGAAATGGGTGTTTCTTAGCAACTAACAAACCTCTTGACCTACTTCCTACCTATAGAATCTGTAAACACAATAATTTGATGGATCAATCCTTTCCTAGGACCTGATGCAGAAGGAAGAGAAATGGTGGAATGATGTGATGGCTGTCAGAACTTCTGCACAGAAATATCCTAAATAAATCCAACTTATTGCATTGACATGATACAGTATTGAGTGTAATGTTGGTGGAAGATAGGAAGAGGGAAACACAGTCCCCTTGAGTCCAGGCAGCAAATGATTGGAGATAATAATACAATCTGATACATTCTCTCTAGAAATAATGGAAATGCAAATTAGAACAAAAGTGAGACATCATTTCACATGTATCTTCTTGACAAAAATCTAAAATTTTGACTATACCAGGTATTTTAGTTACTTTTCTTGTCACTGAGGCAAAATATCTGGCACTCAAAGTTAAAGGAGGACAGGTTTATTTTACTCAGAGTTCCTAGAGGTTTCAGTTCATAGGTATCACAGGGGAGAAACAGTTCATGGTGGGCAGAACTCAGCAAAGTAGGGAAGAAGCAAAGCAGCAAGTGACACATAGCAAGCAGTGACCCTCTTCCTGTCTTTTACATTTTATCCAGGCTACCCTCCCCTTAGGATAGATAGTACTCATATCCAGGATAGGACAGTCTTAATTCTAGCATCGCATCATGAGTCAATCACAGCATCACATCCTTGATGTCAGCAATACACATCCTAGATCCAGTCACCTCCAAAACGCCCCACCTATGACTGCATCAGGCTTTTAGGGGACATCTAGATACAACTATAACATCAGATATATTTGAAAATGTGGAAAATAAGAACTTCGATTACCATTGAAATTATTAATTTGATAATCAGATTACAGAAAAAGTGTTAATACTGTAGCTAGTAAAAATGAAGACTATATAGTCTACAATGCAGAAATTCCATATTTGTCTAGTAAAATGTCCTCATATGTATACTTAATCGCAAATAGAAGGTCCATCATAATATTATTTTTAAAAGATATTTTTCAAGAAACTGAATTGATAAACCAAAAAGAAATGGATAAATTCTGGCATATTCATATAAAGGGATGCCAACATCGTTTGTAGTAAGTGAAACTGCTTCTACATATAACACCGTGGGTAATTCATAACAATTCATAAGAATTATGGTGGAAAACAAAAATTTCAAACAATACTAAAAATACATTAACTCTTTAACAGAAATATATGTTTATATGTAACAGAAGTCATAGAAACATATAAATATAAGAAAGAAATAAATTAACCTGGGAAGAAGAGGTAGCAGAAGATGGAAAAGAAAATGCAGTAGGGAGGAAAGCTTCAACAGTATCCTTAACATTTTATTTGCTTTAGAAAGAAATAAACATGGTAAACTATTAACATGTAGAAATGCTTCCACTTATTACTACTGATGTGTGTCATACCTGCCTTATGTTTGACATGTTTCTTAAATAAGAAGAATAAAAATAAGAATGATGGTTAATGTATAAAGTGAGTCCAATCATATTAGGACCATGAATATATTTTCATTAAATAGAAAATCAAGTCAGAGAAAAATACATAAGGAGTTATATACAGTAGTGATATCTGAAAGAATTCAACATAAGGCTATTTCCAAATGGTCACATATGTGTTTATAAATGCATAGAATGGAATCTAATTCATTAACAGTGCCTGTTGAAGATTAGTATTAAGAAAGGAGGTGAGTAGCATTTTGTTTAGCTATATTGTCTGAACTTTTGAAATAGTATTATTTATTGTTATATATTGTTTTAATTATTTTTATAATAAAAATTAAAAGTGATTATTAAAAGCTCAGCACTGGTGACAGTTATATGAATGATGTTTGAAGCTTTTCTATGGGATGACCATGAAGTCTAGAAACATGAATATAAAATCCAGAGCAATTTCTGTCTGTAAAATATAATAGCATCATTATTTCACACTTTTTCAAGGCTTTAAGATGTACATAAGTGTAAGTAAAGATTTTTAATATCACAAAATGCTTCTTGAATATTTTTTTAAAAATGCTCAATGAGCATACTGTGGAGAACATCAGCATTCAAGCAGAAGGCAGAATCATGTGGGTCCTAGAAAACTTAGGTCAGGTGAGACTTGTGTCTAAAGGAAGACAGTGAAGTAGAACAGAATTCTAGTTATAGCTGTTCAGAAAGATGAATATACCCTCAGTATGTCCTGTGTCTCTCTCCCTCAATTTTCACCACAGAGTCCTTTTACTGTGACCTTTATATGCTCTGTACTTTTGAGATTGGGTATGATTAGGTTTTCATCCAAAAGAAGCTTAGAGCTATTCTAGGTTCACTAGTCAACATTTTATATTTGGATCATTGTATGTCCTCTGTTTAGTACAGATAGCACAGCTTCTACCACATAAAGCATTTCTGTTTTTATAGTATAAAAATCCTTTTTTAAAAAAATGCATAAAGATTCTCTGAAAATTTCCTAAGCTGTTTTATAAGTTCAGGGTCTCACACTTTACTAGAGCTCCCTTCAGTGTTGGTAAGAATGCATGAGGTATATATGGAGGAGGAGGATCTTGTAGCCCTGAATGGAAATATCAGAATCTCTCCTGAACTGAGCAAGGACTACCCATAAGCAATGGATACTTGAAAGAGGTAATGACTAGGATCAGCAGAAACTGCCTGTGAGAGTGTACATAATTGGAATATCCATAGAGTGTAGGTGAAAACAAATTAAAATTCTGAAATGGTATATCATAACAAACCTATACAGTTGTTTGTTGTTTAATGACAGGGATGCATTCTGATAACTTTGTCTTAGGTGATTTCATTGTCATGCAAATGTCATAGTATCCATCATTCAACCTGGTCTCCCAGTGTAGCCAAGATATACAGTAAACATGAAATATACAAGACTGGTGCTGGCATTACATTGCGTAGTGTTTCACAGCAAACTGTTTTAAGAAGAATTATACTCTAAAGTAATTGTTGAAAGTATAGTAGATGCATAAATCAGTAACATTGTAGTCCATTTTCAAGTACTATATACTGTGCATAATTGTATTGCTATTTTTATAGAGCTAGCAATGTACTATGTCTGTTTATTCTAGTGTCACTGCAAACATGTTAGTGGTGCAATGTGCTATAACCTTACAGTCTCCCTAGGTGATAGAATTTTTCATTATCATCTCTGAGACCACAGTTGTGTTTGTGGTACAGCACTGGCTCACACAGTGTTATTCACCCCATGACTCTACTTGTAGCAATTGCTATTGTGTCCCACTCTCACTCTTACTTCAGAATCCGTTGACCCATTTAACTGCCAGGATTTTTATGCTTTGCATGAAGAATTTTTCTTGCACCTGGATTTTACTTTTAGGACAATTAATGTCCCCTAGGAATAGTCATCAATAAATGACTGATAGGAAATCAGTGTATAAATACTTCAGCTACCTCATCCCTTGAGTAGGATCATTCTGACATGCATGTTCAACTATTGTTCTTATAATTTCCTAGTTGAATTAAATTTCAAGCATGGATAATGGTAACTAGGTTGAAAACATCTCTTTATGTTCTGTTTTATCTTCCCATTTCATTTTCCATATCTTATGTGGTTCATTTTATTTACTGAATAATAAATGAATACTGGATATCTGCTTTAGTCAACATCTGGAAGAACACAAATTAAAATAATATTGTTTCTTTATTCCCAGTCACTTAGTAAAATATTTTGTGAAAAATTACATTGCAATGGAAATCAAGACAAGAAAACTCTTCATTTAAAATATTCCATTAAGATGTCCTAGTGTGTGGAAACATTGATGGAGCTGTAATGACCTATAAAAATCTATTTGTGACTAAAGCCACATGATTGTCATTTATATGTGATATAGCTTTGTAGATTCAGCATAGCTCCTAGTTCTCATAGGCTTGCTATTCCATCTTCCTGTATCCCTTCCTGTATCTAGCTGAATAACTGTAGAACACCCTCTCCTAACTCCACTTTGGCCACATTTGCACAGATGTGACATAAATAGAACTCAGGTCTGCTCAGCAGCATTGTAAGAGGACTGAAGGGGACAAGGAGAACCTCATGTGCACTTAGCTCTGGCCAATTTAATCTGTGAGACTTTCAATGGGCCAAGGGAACCAAAACCTAAGTTTATATAGGAATAAAGATCAAAGTTAATAGAATTGAGATTC
>RJWT010043194.1:0-11999 GCA_004365215.1 Cuniculus paca | reverse complement strand
GGTATGTTATATGCATGCACCAAAATGTTAAAATCAAACCTGTTATCCTGTATAACTAGTAAGTACTAATAAAATAAAAAGGAAATGAAAATTAAGGAGTATTTCAATAAGGCCAGGGCTTACTTTGTTAAAAAAAAAAACACCAAATGAATTCCCTTTACTTTTTTTATTCTGACAGAATTTTTTTTAACTGTTGTTACTGTCGATGTTGTTTACTAAGTTCTTTCTGGAGTAAAAATGATCATTTTTATAGCAGTGGTTGGGACAAATGATTAGATAGCCCAGGTATGTCAGTAATACTCATCACTATATCACCTATTTTTGGTTTTCTCTTAACTATGTGATGATAATGGTTAATGTTTATGAACTTCTGTGCAACACCCAAAACAGTAAATAAAAGAGACCAGCCAACGATGGTCCCAGACTCGTCTGTGCATGACATCAGCTGCCTATCCAGTTACATGAACTAGTAAATACGATCAGCAGAAAGAGAAGATTGGCTTCAAGTCATTTGAAAAGCAGAGTCTTCCACTGCATGTGTTTACATCTGCAATCCTCAAATCCTTCTGCATCACACTTTGAAGTTCATTCATGCATAATCTCCATAAACACAACGATAGTATTTCTGTAGGAGAGACAGATGCAAAGACCTGGCAGCAAGACAGGAGACAGTGTGTTTCAGGATGTAAAGAGAAGCAGTGGGGTAGTGGTGGGGACTGCTGTGGGGATGGGAGGGAAGACATGGAGTAAGATAGGTAAGCAGGACCCTGCATTGCACAGTCCTGAGCAGGAAGGGGTCTGAGACTTATTCTAAGTGCATTGAGGAACCAGGAAAGGAGTTCAGTTGGAGGAAGATCTAAAGCACATGTTTATGTTGAAAGGATCCCTTACCTGCCAGGAAGAATGGGAGGCAGAACTAAAGGCAGGAAGCTGACCCAGAAATAATGATGGAGCCTTGAGTTGGGGTACTGGGAAGAACTGGATGTGCTGGATACAAATCCATGTGGTCCCCACATGTCCAGTTTGGGATTTCATTAACAGAAATGTCTGCCAAACACTTTCCTGTACAGATCAAGCTACTATGGCCTAAAATACAGCCTTGAAAGAGTGAATATTTACTCACCTAGTGACTCTCAACAGTCTGACAGCTGAGTAGTACTAAAGAATCAGGTCATCTCCAAATTTTATATCAAATAAACTATTTCTTGGTTCCCACATTGCATCCAGTCTTACAGAAAGTAATGGAGCACTATGTACTTTATTATGGTAGTCTTGTTGGGCAAAAGCAGAAGCAAAACTTGTAAGATTTTCAAGGTTTTTTGTAAGGGGAAGCGTTCATATTCAAACAACAGATAATCAGTAAAGTGCTTCCTTCATTCCATCAGTATTAAATAGAGTTATTGACTTTCCTCCTCTTTTATGGCACTGTAAAACATGTACTGAAATAAAGGTTTACTCTGCAACTGAGCATTCACATGTGTGGCTTCCTGCCAGCTCCTCAGAACCCTGGATAAGTGTGCTGCTGTTTTGTGGATGGAGATATTTTTAGATCTAATTAACCATCCTTTCCGGAGGATTCTTTGGATCATAATTGGCTTTGTGTGCATGCACATGGACACACATGCTGTGGAAGAGAGACAAATTACAATGTATACATGAGTAATTAGCTTTCTGCTGAATTAAAAATTTGCCCATGTCACAGGTACACTTATGTTATCCGTTTCCATTCTGCTAACTTCTGCTCGGAGCAGGCACTAACCATGAAAACATTTTGGCTTTCTTATATCACAGAAGTGGAAAAGGAAATCTTGCTTTTTTCTCCTATGTCTATAAAGACCAAAAAAATGATGGAGGGTGCTCAAACATATATATTTAAATAAGGAATTTTAGTTCAAGATTTTACTTCCATATTTCTTTATCCTGAAACTAAAAGTGGAATATTTGAATTTCAGTGTCATTATATTGTAAAGGAGTGAGATAGTTTTATGCTTAACTGGTGAATTAGTCAGTTTTGCTGTCACTGGCACACAATGCAAAACAGCCACAATTTAAAGGAGAGGTGTAACCTGGTTCACAGTTTCTGGGATTCAGCCTATTTTCAAGGCAGAAACATCATGTGAGAAGACCACGGCAGAACCAAATGCTTCATGGTGGCAAAGAAGCAGCAGAGGTGAAGAATACCAGGAAGAAGGGGTCAGAGACCATATATCGGGCCCAAAGTTATGCCCTCATGATCCACTGAGACACAAGCAGACATGTGCATTCCTAATCCTCTAACCAGCTTCCATGTCAATCTAGTTGGCATGATTATATTTAATCATCACATTCCACCCCTTGTTAATTTGGCACTCAAACATATTTCCTTAAACAGTACTTAATCTATCAATAAAGACAGTAACAAGTTCATAATTCCACCTAACATTGTACTACTATCCTGAGTAAAACCAAAAATGCAATGATCCCTTTCCTGAAGTCACAACAATTCCAATAGTTTTTCAAAAGTTCAACTTCAAATCCCTTCTGAGACTCAAGGCAAATTCTTAGCTATGAACCTCTGTGAAAATCAAAAACAAGTTACATATGCCAAGGTACAGTGGAACAGGGTAAACATTCTCATTCCAAAGGGGAGCAGTGGGGGATAGATAAAAATCAGGCCAAAGTAAGATCCAAAGGCACCAGGGCAAACATTGATTCCTTAGTTTCATGTCCAGCATCTAAGGCACATGGTGGTAAAATATGAGTTCCAGAGGACTTGAGCAGCCGGACCTCTATGACCTTGCTGGGTGCAGCACACATGGCCTCTCTCAGTCCAAGAGACTCCACTCATGGTCTGAAGTGTTATTCATGAAGCAATTCATGTTAAGTGCCTCCAAATTCCTGAGTTCTCTACTGTATCTTCAGTGTTATTCCTATAGCTTTCCACACAGCTGTCTCAGGATTCTTTACCAGGTCTCCCAGCCCTTCTTCTGAAATCTGGGTGGAAACATTCCTGATTCCACAACTTTTCCATGCTGCATACCAATAAAACCAGCATTATGTGGATATTACCAACATTTGTTGTAGCAGGAGCTGTAGCTAGGTCCCCTTGAACTATGGCTGCAACAGTTGCTGAGTGCCAGGATGGCTGAGCACAGTAAAATAAATCTCTTGAAACAGATTTCTTAATAGCCCCTTCTCTAGCAAGGAACCAGGGACTCTCTTCTCAAATGAAGTTTACATGTTTGCACCTTTGAGCTGAAAGTGGGTGGGTCTTTCTGATTCCTAAAATGCCCTCAGAACATCTTTCTTCTTTTCCTGGCACAAACTACTGATTTCTTTTTAATAGCACTAATTTCAGAAACCATACCCCTTTGCCCCTAACTTTACATGTAGTTCCTCCTGAGCCAAAATTCAAGTTTTGCATATTTTTCTGCTCTGCTTTTTGGTCCTAATTCTCATTGTAAAGCTGACTAAAAGCAGCCTGTGGTACTCATGTCACAGTTGGAATTTTGGGCTGCCAGAATATTCTCTGCCAAATCAATTAATCAATCTCAGTCTCCTACAGTCTCAGGACATGAACAAAATGTATGCAAATTCTTTTCCAGAGTTTAACACACATGGCCTTTAGTCCAGTTGTCAATGAAGTCCTTTTTCTCTACTGAAACCTTCTAAATCTGGCCTTTATTACCCACATTCCTATCATCATTCTGGTTCTTTGAGTTCTGACCAGAATCACCCATCATGATTTACTTATCTAAGGTTTTTCTAGCCTACATCTCCAATTGTTGCCAAAGTCCTCGTACCAAAATTTCCAAAGTCTTATAAATCATATGGTCAGGTATAGTCAAAGAAGGCCTCACTTCTCTGGTTCCAATTTTCTGTATTTGTCAGCTTTCCCATCACTGGAACATAATACTCATGATTTAAAGGAAAGGAAGTTTAATCTGGTTCATGATTCCAGGGGATTCAGTCCATGGTCTGCTGGATCCAATGCAGAAACACATTGGAAGTGCATGGTGGGGTAAAGCAGCTTATTTCATGGAGGCATGGAAGTAGAGCACAACAGTGCCAGACAGAAAGAGTCCAAGGAACATACATATGACAAAAAATTATGCTTCCATGCCCACACAAACACACCCCGAAATATACTTTATGAATCCTCTAGGTAGCTGCCAACCGAATCAAGTTCACACAACTATGTTTAACCACCACAGCTAATTTGAGAGGTATCATGACAGGGGTGTGGCACTTTGGAGTAGAAGTTCTAAGCTTGAGTTTTACTTGTGTCACTTCCTGACCTGTGCGGCTTTGGGAAAGATTCTATGTCTCCCTTAACTCTCAGTTTCCACATCTGTAAATTAAGGACAGCAAATGTTCAGGAGCCTAATCACCTTTATAGGATTGTATTGAAGGTTGCATAAGATAGTACTATAAAAAGTACAAGTGAACTATAAAGAACTGGAGGAATGTATGCTGTTATTATTTCCTCAGCTTCCCCTTTTTGCCAAAACTAGGAAGCAGAGATTCAGAGAGAGGCAAGTACTCATCAAGGGCAGTAACTTGGTTGACATCTAGAGCCCCAGTCCCATTTTGGGACATTGTTACATCGGCACATGACTTTCGAGTTATTTAAACTCCCTCCAGAAGGTTTGTGGGTATCTGTATCACACTCAGTCCTGGGGACAGCCACGCTCTCAGAAGTCCAGCAGTCAATATTTAGATGGAAAATATTGAGTGTCCAGCTTATCGCTTCCTATTTCAAATGAAATCACTTAACCAAAGAAGAAGAGCACTTCTTTTTCTGAGTCATTGCAGTCTTAGAATTAGTTATCGACACCACCCCAGTTGACCAACCACTTTCAATTAGCCTTTTTTACAACTTTCCCTTTTTTAAAACCGAAAGTCTCCCATCCTAGGAACTGCCCCAACCCTAACTAAAGCATGGTGGTCAGTCCTTCTAACATTCCATGTTTCCTGAGTATTAACAATACATCAGACACTCTGCTGAGCTGTTCATTGCCAGTGTTCTACTTACTCATTCAACATGTGATAGCTATTACTATATCCATTTTATAAGGTGAGGAACCCCTGTTCTGAGCAACCAAATCACTTGCTCTGAGTCACTGGAGCCAGGAGTCTGGTGCTGCCCATCACATAACACTGATCTCAAGCATGCCCATAACATTCTTGGGAAAAGGAAGGTGAGCTATTTTTATACTGGGTTATTCTATAATTTACCAGTCATAATGGGTCTCGACTAACTGGTAAAACAGCATTGGTGTTTAAACTCGGCCATCAGTGTATTAATAAAAAGACCCTTAAAAGAGCCTAAAAAACTCAAGTACCACCCCACTTCCTTTTTAAATTTATCATGTGAAATAGAGATGACAAACCTACATCAATACGATACTGTGAAACTCAGAGTGCTACATAATGTTTTGCAACCTAAAAAAGCTAATATATTAACAAAGTGAGTTTATTTTGTTCATATGAGGTGAATTGTGTTGTTGAGGATTCTTATGATATCAGGGTGCAATCTAAATGGCTCTGTTAACCTCTTATTTTTTAATGTACTTCCCAAAACTGATTCCCACAGCAAAGACTTCCCACAATAAGGTAGATACTGTAGCTGTCTACACAGCAGGTATTCCTGCACTCCTCTCTTCTTCCAAGTAGAACCTGATTTCCAAGAAGGATCCTATCCTCATTCTCAAACATTATTACTTTACTGTCTTATTTTGATTAACAGCTTGTACAATTCATTTTGCATTTTCATTTGGATATGAATTTACTTTCCAAAAGCAAACCTGGACTGAGCCCAAATACAGCATAGTCCACACATGTGTGTGTTTGTGAGTGACATGAGGTATGGACTGAGGAAGAAAACTTCCATGTCCTGAGAAAAAGCTAGTTTCAAGATGCAATTCCTCCATGGCCATCCTGAGCCTTCATTCCTAATCTCTAATCACACACACTCCTTCCACTGGCTTCACTCACTCTAGGATTACCTAATTCTACTGTAAATCTGGAAGGGGCAGGAGAGTAGCAGAGAGGAGAGGAAGAGGTCCTTCTGATTAGAGGAAACTGGTTGTTCTGTTGCTGGTCACATGCATTTGGGAAGCTGGCTACTCTTCAACGACAGCAGCAGCTAAGGAAGCAACATGTCTGACCCATCTGAACACAGTCCAAAAGGAAATCCTCTCTGAGCCCGCAGGAAACTCCAAGCCAACAGCTGGCAAGAGAACACAGGGAGCAGGAGGCAGCTACACTTGAGGGCAGGAACCTAAACTCAACAGTTTGCAGCCAGCTCCACCCCCACTGTGTATTCCCCTTTCCAGGCCCCAAGTCCCCACCTGTAAAATGGGCTATAGAAGTCCTGAGAACTAAGAATCACTGTCAAGATCAGGAAAGCTGCTTCCAGGGCCATCCTGCAAGCACATATCTGGGAGTGAGCTCAGCACCAGCACAAGCAACTCCTGAGTACCCTTTTAAAAAATTTCCTTTATTTCACAGGATCTCTCTTCCCAGCAAACTCCTCACCATCTCCCAGGTCCAGTCAGAATGTTGCCCTTTCTATGAGCACGTGCGATCCTAGTTCCCCAGGCGAACCCTCTTATCCCTTGCCCAATCCCTCCTGCCCAGTCCACAAGGCTCTAAAAGATGCTAGTGTACCACCACTCCCCTTCCTTGCCTCCTCAGCCAGCTGGTGAGTCTTCTTCCATGGAGTTCAGTTTAATACTGCAGACTTTACCAACCTAGTAGAGTCTAATTCAACAAAATAGAGAACCTGAAGGGGAGAAACCCACAGGTTCAGGGTGCATAAGAAAAAACACAATTACAGAAGAAACTTAACACAAACATAAAGCTAACTGGGTTGGGAAGAGTAAGAAGTACAAGGAAGCTTCCCAATTAGATGCTACCTCAAGAGCTGAAACACTGCCTTATTAATCAATCTCTTATGTCCTACTATCTACTCTAACATCTGATAGAACTGTGCTTTGAAAATGTTTGTTGAATGAATAAATGAATAAATGAGATCAACCACCTGTTTATTTTTTCTGTCTTCTGAACATTCTGGACCAAGGAATCTCTTACAAGACTCATCACCTAACATGTGGTCAGTACCTTTGAAGAAGTACTAAATGAATTAATCCTGGGCAGAGCTAAACTGAAAATTACTATAGCCCCACTCAGATGCTCCAGCTGTAAGAAACAACTCAGAATTCTGAAAATCTATGCTGTCATTTAGCACATAAGATGTGAGTAGAGGATGTCAGTCATGTAGCTGAGATCAGGTCTAATTCAGTTCTCATCCCTGACATTCCTTAATTATTAATTTGATTTTGCTTTGCTTTCTGTGAGAGCTGGAACTTGTGTCATCCATTCAAGGACCAATGCTTAGCTCTGCCCAGCATTGATACACTTAGTTCAGGAATCTGTTGACCACCAACTGGGCACTGAGAAGTGGGTTAAATACAGGGATATCTAAAGGAAACAAGACAGCAAGTTGGCTTTCTTCATAAGCAGGGGTTGTGGGACCTGCTTCACCTGCTTCCAGGAGGCAGAAACCCCTTCCGTGGTGAAATTCCTGTTTTGTCAATCCACCAGCATTGACTGGAGGTTACTGTAACTCTCCACACACAAGCAGCAGAGTATTTCATTGCTTTGTCCTGACTCTATCTAAATACTGTTCTTTCTTTCATGTGTTTGCTATGCATGATGTTCACAGTCATTTTCGGGAGCAGGTATACGTATATATACACATGTGTACATATACATATCTCAATTCTTTTAATTCCCCTTCCACTACTCATCTTCTCCCACCTGCCATCACTAGATTCCCTTTCCCCATTTTCATTATTATTATTTTAACTCATATATATAACATATAGAGATTACACTCATTGAAGGTAGCTAGTACATGTAAATGACTCATCTTAAATCTTTTTACAGCCCCTTCACTGCCCCGATCCTCCACCCTCAGAATCTTTGCTCTCCATGAAAGTTGGTCCCCTTCCTATTTGCAAAAGATCTATCTCCCCATTTCATTTTATCAATATTTTATTTTGCTCTTTCTTTACACTTTGAACTACTCAAATAAGAAAAACCATACAATATTTAGGCTTATGTGTTTGATTTATTTCACTTAACATTATTTCAAGGTGCACCCATTTTCCTATAAATATCTTGAATTTATTCTTCTTTATTGACAAGTAATATTTCATTATATATAGATACATTTTCTTTATTCATTTATCTATTGATGGGCATATAGTCTGCTTCTAGATTTTAGCTATCATGAATTATGCTGCTATAAACATTGGTATGTATGTATCACTGTAATATGATGTCTTTAGCTCTTTGAGGGAGATATCTAAAAAGGGAATAACTACATCAAATGAAATTTTTAAGTGTTTTGAGAAATCTTCATACTAATTTCCACAATGATAGTAGTAGGTCACATGACCACCAATATAGAAAGATTCCTTTTTTACTACAATCAGGCCATCATTTGTTATTACATTTTTTAATCATTGTTATTCTTTCTGGTATAAAATGAAATCCTGGTGTTGTTTTAATTTGCATTTCTTCAGTGGTCAAAGACATTGAAATTTTTTTATAAATTTATTGGTCATTTTTCAGAAGTGTCTGTTCATTCCAGTTGCCCATTTTTGATTGGGTGTTTCAATTGGGGTATCTAATTTTTTGCACTCTTTGTATATTCTAGATATTAGTCCTATATCTCAGGACTAGTTGGCAAAACTTGTTGTATTCTGTATGTTATCTCTTCACTTTATTTGTTGTTACCTTTGCTGTGCAGAATTTAAATTTGGTATTGTCCCATTTGTTGTTTCTTGGTATTCTTGTTATAACTTGGGATGTGTCCAGAAAGTCTTCACCAACTCCAATGACTTCAAGAATTTTACCTATTTTCTCTTTCATCAGATTAGGTGTTTCTGTTTTAATATTTAGATCTTTGATCCATTTTGATTTTAGCTTAGAATATAGTGAGAAATATGACTCCAACTTCAAAATTCTGCATATGGATAGCCAGTTTTCCTAGCATTATTTTCTAGTTATCTTTCCTCCAGTGTATATTTTGGACCCTTTCTCAAAGATCAAATAACTGAATGTGTATGGGATTGTTTCTGAATTCACTCATGATTATATAGAATATCCATAAAGAGCTTTCTATGACAGGTTTGATCTAGTTTGTACTTTGAGCCTCATATATAGTAACAGCTGAGTAAATGTTCATTAAATGAATATGCGATATGATGGATGATTGGCAAAAGCATTTCTTCCTCCAGAAAGCCTTCTCTGGTTCCAAAGTAGGTCTCAGAGGTTGTTCTGGGGGCTCCAAATTCAGAAGGGAAGCTTCTCTTCTGTTTACTTCCATCTTCACTACTCAGTTGAAGGCTCTCCAAAGGAAAGCACATCAGTGCCTCATTTCTAATTGGCATGGGAGGTACACAGAGGATATACATAGATAGTAAATAACAGTTAACCTCCACAGAACTGAGAGCAAAACAAAATCCTCAGTACCAATAACTCACTGCAGACCAATCCATGCTCAACTCCAGGGACTCACCCTAACCCTGGAGAGCTTCCTGAATTGAAAAGCTTCCTACAGTTCAAAACATCAGTCATGGTGATGGAATGTACATGGGACTGACAGAGGCCGAAGTGCAGTCACAGCATGTGTCTGGGGGAAAGAGTGACTTATAGATCTGTTACTGTTTATTACTTAAAGTTAAAAGTTATTTTCTGACATTATGCCAAACACTCCTGGGTGATTGCCCTAAATCAATTGACATAGGAACCACAGGATAACAAGTCTCTCAATAGCAGTAAGACAGATTCAGTCTGCCTCTCCCAAGAGATGTTCCACAGGCTCTTTCCTATGCCTCCCTACAGAAATGATGGAAGCAAGGCCAAGGCAGACATGGCCCTGCTTGGGACAGCACTGTGGCTAAGAACTGTTACCAACAGACAACTTGAAGCACTCCCCAAATGACAGTGCTGTCCATGGGCTGCTCTGTCCTGAAAGTGATTTTTGCTTTGTGGAGAAAAAAAGACCAGTTTTACCAGGAATTCTTTTATTTCCTCCCTGTAATGCCATCTGACATCCCTCACTTCTTGAGGAAACATACAACCCAAAGTAACTTGTTTAAGATCCGCACACTAAGTGAACCACAGAAGGCACAGTGAGAGTGCTGGTTGGCACATTCGAAGCATAGAATCGTGAGTGCAGTCCTCTCACAGAAATCCAGCTGCGTTAAGATGGCATGTGACCCTGGCGACCTCACCAGCACCCAACAGGGAAAGACCAGTCCCAGAGGAAACATCTGGTAAACCACAAGATTCTCCACAGTACCCAGTACCCAGAATTGCATGCATTATGGAAGAGGATGCTAATGTTCCCACTTGGCAGTGTTTTCCACTCCCAAAATGGTATAATGTCTAAAACGTGCCTGATTTCTACTGCAACTCATTGCTAACTCTCTGTAGCTCAGCTCTTCACACATTGAAGAAGTACACTGATACCCACTTCATCCCTAAATTTTGAAGGAAAAGGATGCACTCCTTCTGAGCATATGTCTCAGTGATGTAAATCAGTAAGTAGAGGCCATTCTGGTCGATAACCACCCAGTGTGAGAAAGTATTTCGTACTTTTAACAATGTTCTTAGAAGTGTGCTAAGCACTCTAAGTATATTTTCACAAACACATGATATAGATATTGTTATCATTTTGGGGGTGAAGACACATATTCAGTTTTCAGAATGAGATACCTGAATACCTATGGCTAGTTAAGCAGTCATGCTGGTGCTGAAATCTGAGTGGTCTCAGTTGAGTACTCAGGTTCTTAAATAATACTGAGGACTACAGAGACTGCTGTGGCTTGGATCCAGATGTCCCCCCAAACCCTAAGGTATTCAAAGGTGGGACTTCTGGGAGGTGACTGGATCATGGGAGTGCTATATTCAGTGTATTAACTCATCCATGGGTTTATAACTAAATGTACCATTAGCAGGGGAGTCTGACCAGAAAGCTTGGTCACTGGGGGTGTGACTGCCTGCCCCTCTCTGCTTCCTGACCACCATGATGTCAGCAGCTTTTCTATGCCAGAATCTTCTGCCATAGCTTTCCTGCCTTGGAGTGAGTGGACTACAATGAATCTCTTCCTTTAAGTTGTGGGTGTTAAGTATTGTGTCTCAGCAGTGAAGAAAGTGACTGAGATGGAGAGCATGCTAGGTTAGCAGAAGCTTGAAGAGCTTCTCCTCAATGCTTTGACATTGCTGATAAGGCAGGTTTTGAAATTAGATGTTCCCTAAGGCTTAGGTTGTTATTATGAGCAAACACATTTACAAGGATGAGTTATCAGCCTGGCACAGAGGCACATGCCAGTAATACCAGATACTTGGGTGGCTGTGGCAGGATCATCACAACTTCAAGGCTAGGGTGGGCAACTTACAAAGACTTTGTCTCAAAATAAGATAAAATAGGCTGGGGATGGAGCTCAGTGGTAGAAGCCTTGCTTAGCATACCCAAGGCCCCAGGTACAATCCCTAATATCACACACACATGCACACACACACAAAAAAAAAAGAGGAAGAAGATGAAGAGTTAATCCAATTCCTTTGCAATTGTGACAGCTAAATCCTTGCACTGTATGTAGGTGTTCAGGTAGTATTTACTAAAAGAAAAAGGAATGGCACTTGGACTTGAAAGTCTTAGATTCTGATCCACATTTTACCATCAAAACTAATTCCTTCTGTGTGGTCACTTACTCATCTGTGAAAGAAACAGAGTGATTTCTACACTGCCTCGAGATGCCAAAGCAGTAGGTTAGGTTAGATACACGCACAGAGGACTGTTCCTGCAAGTCACTCTCACAAAGAACTTAATGGCACTCTGGCAGCTGAGAAACAAAAAGCTTGATTAAAAGTAAAAGCAGTGAAGTAAGAATAAATGAAAATATCCATACCATTGCTAGCCTGAAACAGCCCTAAGGATC
>RJWT010043193.1:0-11857 GCA_004365215.1 Cuniculus paca | reverse complement strand
AAGTTATTTGTGTATGGGAGAGCCCTGTGAGAGAGGCTGTACTTTTCCATACGGTTTCGTTGCAGGTTTTTTCCGTAACTAGTGGCCGCTGAGTAATCTTCACTTCCTCGATCCCTCAAGGATTTTGGATGAGCTGATCTTTACCCGTGTACATCTGTAAATAACTCTGGATAAAAAAATGTATTTTACCCTTACGGGTACTTGTACACGTATACAGCGCCCAGTGCTTCCTTAGTGAGGGGCAGTTATGCTGGGTGTCGTTTTCTCAGTAAATATGGGGCAGCAGCAGCAGTGTCTGCTTTGGAACAAGCCTTGGTTGTGGTGAGTTGGAATAGGAAGGCCTCTTGATCTGTCCTAGTGATCTGGTTTCATAATAACTTTAAGGTTTTTCCTGGGTCTACAGACAGGCGGCGTTGCAGTACCATATTCCTCAAAGAAGGCCTTTACACCCAGAAGCTCTTTAGAATGTGCCCTACTGATCGTTAGCTAAGAGTCACTCTTACTCTAGTTATCAGCTCTTTTATACCTCTCCTGTCTCCTTCCTGAAATGGAAGCATCTTAATCTGAAGAAAGAATTGTAATTTAAGAGAGCAGAGGAAAACAGCTTTAAAAGTTGACTAAAACTGAGTTCTAAAGATAACAACTGAAATACGGTATGTAGAAGCACTACTAACCCCTTACTCCCTTCCGCAAACGTAGAACTCAGTGAAAGGCTAGTTTACTGAAAATTGCACTTATTGCATCTGGGTTCTTTCCAAGTAGGAGAAATATATTTTAAAGCATTTGAAATTTTTCTGTAAGAGCAGATTAATATTTAATCCCAGATCAGTTGTAGATAGAGATGTAAGAGTTGGAATATATACACCAAAAAGATTCACATTGCTGCTGTTTGTACTTGGTCTTTTAGAGTCTAATGATAGCTTTATATTGGGTTGATTTTTACATTGTTCTAACTGGGTGTTTCAGGATAGTGTATTGCACAAGTTGCGTTTCAAGTGATGAAGAGAAAGATATGAAATCCTTATCTGCAATTTGTGGCGGTATTTAGAATCATTCAATTTTGTGATTTTTCTCAGAAATGAATATTTTAGAAATAATACAGCCGAACCTCGTTATTTTAAAAATGACACGGTTTAGAGGAAACTATGGCAAGTAATAACAGAAGTAGAAATCAAAGTTTTCTAAAAGCTAAGATCAAGTACACTTACTTGGTTTTGTTTTAAGATGGAGTCTTGTTACGTATTCCATGCTAGCCTTGAACTCACTGTGTAACTCAGACTGGTCTCAAACTGGCAGTGATCCTCCTGCCTCAGCCTCTCAGGTGTTGGAATTGCACCACCCCTGACCAGATCAGTACCCCTCCTTTCACTTTTTAGTGATAATTTGTTTCTCCGTATCTTTCTTCTGATTTTTTTCAAAAACATTGACACTGAATTCCACATTAAGCCAGTCATGCAGCTGTGGGGAAAAATAGCAATATTTCATTAAGATTTTATATTTTCGAACAAAATATCAAGCTCTGGTTTGAAACAAGGCCATAATACTTGAATGCAGTACTTACTGAAGTATTTTGTATTCAAAAGTATTTGCAAAGCTAGGGACAAGCTGTTTACAAACATAAAACAAATAGAGGTTAAGAATGAGAGCAAAATCCGGGCCTGGTGGCTCATGCCTGTAATCCCAGCACTCGGAGGCTGAGCCAGGAGGATTGTTGTGAGTTGAGACCAGCCTGGGCTACAAAGTGAGCTCAAGGCCAGCCTGGACGGCATCGTGAGACCCTGTCTCAAAAAGACAAGGGCCGGGGATTTAGCTCAGTGGGCTAAGCGCCTGCCTGGCGAGTGCGAGGTTATGAGTTCAATCCCCAGTGCGGCAAAAAAACCAGAAAAAATTATTTCAGAATTAGGTTATTTCATTTCTTTTCAACTTCTTTTTTTTGTTTGTTTTATAATGAATGCAAAAATGTTGTGGTTGTAAATGCATAGAATCTCAGATTAGCTCAGAAGCATGCTTGTTCCCCAGTTTCATCATTTTAATTGATACAATAGTATTTGTAAACTAGATGTTAAAATCTTTGAAGTAGTTCTGTCTTGATTATTTTGTCTCCTATTATAACTTGAACACAGTACTTAATAAAAAAGTTGTTTTCAGTGAATTATAGTACCTAGATAAGATCTAGAATTCATTTAGAAAACCTATAGAAGGACTAAAATTTTTCTTCCTTTCCTTGAGTCTCTGAATAGCTGACAATTGATTATAAGCATCTTTAAATTTCATACTTAGGGTGTTTTTCCCTACGCATTAGTGGGAAAGAGGGTTGAAGTAATTGGCATTTGTTGCTAAATTCCTGTTAAGTGTCCTAAGCCTCCTAGTAAATACCAGTACTCATTGTACTCAGTGGCTACTATGTGGGAAGCCAAAGTGATAGTCAAGAGCATGTATCTGGAACCTGGATTCAAATCTTTGATCGATCATCTTTGTATAACCATTGTGACTTTGAGCAAGTTAACCTCTTTCCACTGCATTTTCCTTATGAGTGGATGGTGAGAATAATTACTTTTTGGCATTGCTGTGAGTTAAGTAAGTTAAAACAGTTTTCATGTATTTTCATTTTCATCATCATACCATGATGTAGGTGCCACCATACTTATTTAATTTTTCAGTGAATATTTGGAATTTCTAGTATGTACTCCATATTGTGCTTATTGAGTAAACAATGGTGAAGAAAACTTTTTAAGACAGAAGTCAGGCATGGTGGTGCATGCCTGTAATCTCAGCACTCAGGAGGCTGAGGTAGGAAGATCTTTGCAAGTTTAATACCAGCCTGGGCTATAAAGTGAGCTCAAGGCCAGCCTAAATTGCATAGGGAGACCCTGTCTCAAAAAGACTAAATAAATGAATAAAAGACAGAAGTGCACCAGTGAGTAAACACAGGTTGGGGAAGCAAGAGAGTGATGTTAGGTGGTTAATTGTATATCCTGTTTAAGGTGTGTCCTGCTTCAAAGGTGTAAGTGTTGGGAGAGGGCATTCATTTTACTAATAAGTGTCAGAGTAGGATTTAACCTGTATCTGTTTGATTCACAAACAGTGCTGCTCACTCACTCTTGATTCACGTGCTCCATTATGCAGTGTAATACTGGGTGCAGCACCAATAGTGACCTTTTAGGTCATATTCAAACAAGTTCATGTAGCATAGGAGAAGACACTTTCTGAGAGCAGGAGGAACCAACAAACATAGACTGGCTAGCCTAAGCTTTTCTTTCCTTTGTTTTGAAAATTTATTTAAAAAATGAAAAGTACAGTTAAATATATCTTTATTTCCACCATTCATGGTGAATAATTAACTGAAAACTTTGTAGTGAAATATTCCATCTGTAGGAACAGTATTGATTCTCCTTTGCCCGTCAAGATTTTTACTTTTCCAAATAATCTTTCCTTACTAAGTTAAAGCAAAACAGTTTTTTCCTTTAACATAGGGGTTGTTAACTTGGGTTATGGATAGAATGCATTTCCTGAAATTAATACACAAGATTTTGTTGAAGGTATTTTTTTACTCTTCCAACTCCAGCCACGTGGTAGATGTGCAGAAGTTTTCTAGATACCCAGAGAGATCTATGACCTCAGTTTCCTCCACCATCTTGTTATTTTGAAACATTCTTACAAAAGAAGTAGAGAATCTGGTAGTCATGTTTTTAAATCTTTGGAAGTTTGGAAACAGCTTCTAAAAATGTGGTAACAGAGATGAGGTGTCTAAAATAGTAGGTATAAGATTAATCAGTTCTTCCCGGTAAACCACCCCTGTGCCTGTTCTCCATTTCCTATGGTGTAATGCTCTATGTTACATAAGTCTTAGGACTTATCTCTTCTAGTTATTTGTGAAGTCAGATCTCTGAAATAATATTTTATAAGTATTCCTTTATTAGCCGCTTACAGGAAATTTTTAGAGCTTCAGCTCCTCTCACCCCCACCTTACCCATTCAGGTGATTGAACCCAGGACCTTCACGTTGAGCTGCATACCCAGCCTGTTTTTAGTTTGAAACAGGGTCTTGCCAAGTCACTTAAGTTGCCCAGGCTGGAGTTGAACTTGAAATCCTCTTGCCTCAGCCTACCAGAGTGCTGGGATCACAGGCATGTACCAGCATACCTGGTTTAGTATCAGTTTAAACCTTGGGAACCTAATTGGAGTTATGATTGTAAAAGTTTGAAAACTTTGAAAACTTTCCATAGCCATCAGATAGTTACTAGTCTTTATTTTTTAGAATGCCTTTACCTATCTTCTGATTATGCTGTTCCATTGAATAGAAAAATGATTTTTTAGTTATTGTGACTTTGTGTTTAATTTATAATGGTGGTTTATTTTGAATTTTTATAAATAGGTTAGAAAATGTAGATATAATGAGGATTCTTATAATTTGTCCATACTTGATCAAAGATGAGAAAGAATTTTAACTTTACAATGTGAGATGTAGTACCTGTGATACTGTTATGTTTTTATTAGTACCAATATCCATGGTAACCCATACCTAATTTCCTTCAGCTTTCATCTTTTTTTGTGGAAAAAGTCCTCAATGAATTGAAGATGCTAGGTAGATATGAATACCCTTCTTGTCCTTAAACCTTTCCTGTGAAATAGATGTATGAACATCCATTTGTTATCCAGAGGGAAATAACCTTCCTGACTTACGATGCTTGACTTCTGTTTTGTCTTCAGAAATTATTCTTACTCATGAGGGGAAATGTAATTGTGGAGCAGTGTAGGTATTATTTGATCATGATTTATAATTTGGGATTTTAATTAGTGGATAGGGAAATGTTTATTTTCCCCAAGAACACTGCAAAATTCTGAATTAATGCAAACATAATTATTGAAAGCATAACTTAACGTTGCCTCCTTCTGTTGGCCACAAAACTCACAAACATTGTGTGATTCTTATTTATTTATTTATTTATTTTTGAAACAGGGTCTCACTACATAGTCCAGGCTGGCCTTGAACTCAGTATGTACCCCAGGCTGGGCTCGAACTTGTAGGATTCTCCCATTTTAGCCCCCTGAAAGCTGGGATTACAGGCGTGCACCACCATCCCTGGAAATGATCTTTTTCAGGGTCGACTTTTTAAGTTTACTTCTGAAGGAACCTGAAGCTAAATTAAAGTTGTGAAGAAAAAGTGAGAAAATGAGAGTACATTAGGAATTCCTTATTGTAGCCAGTATTGTTTAGTGTCTTTATAAACAATTGTGCTACATGGTAACATCTCTCTTGAGCCTTGCAAGTAGACCATAGTGGATTGTGCTGATGGAAGTGGACAACACAATCAAAAATATTAGATAGGTTTTTATGAGTCAGAAGTATAAAAAAAAATACTTTTTTCAGTAAATGGTCTGAAAACATGCTTTTTTGGGTAAAACTTTAGTATAATGTTGGGCAAGTTTAGGTATTGGAGATAACCAAAATCATTCTTAACTTTAAATCATGATATCTTCACAAATCAGGTTATATTTCTGACTGCTATACCACGAGTATGATGACTAAAACAAGGGAAGGTGTAGAGAAGGATAGTTTTAAAAATGATTTTAGGGTTAGGGATGGAATCCATCATTAAGAAGAACTTAGGATTGTGGCAGTTATATTCCTGTTGCTTATTACTTAGTGTTCAAATTGGCCAGCTTCTCAGCCTGAGTTATACCATAGAGAAAATCAGGAAGAATATTAGTGTTACTTCAGTTTGAGGATAGGAAACTCGTTTTTCATTTCTTGAGATGTGTATCTCTAGCAGGGAATTTTGCCTCTTTCTTTCCCTTTTCCCTAAAAGACTATTAACCTTTCATCTCTGCCCTCCTTGAGACTGAAATAGAAATGAAAAAATCAAAAAGCCTATCCTGAAATTCTTTCTTTTTTAAAATTGTTTTATGCTGGGGATTGAACCCAGGATTTTATATATGCTAAATCAAGAAGAAAAAGTCTTTGTGTTGCACCAGTCTATTTCCAGTTGAGTTTCTGACCTGTCATTGTCTCTTTCTGTATTCCATGTTGGCCTCTTTTTTTTTTTTTAATGTGGAATTAATATTGAAAATAGCCAGATTGGAAACTGGTGTAGCTCTTAATTGAGGTGAAGTGAAAGAGTTAATTTCTTTATTTGACATTTAGTGTCTCCTGTGTGTGGTTGTTCTCAGTATTTTGTAATTGCAACTCTTCCCTGTGAATATGATACAATTAGCCATAGTTAAAGATCATTGTATGTGTTAAACATGTTCACATTAAACAAATTTATACATGTCATAAGTAGGAAAACTTCTGAGGGAACTTCACACAGTGATAGAATTTAGTTCTTTGTGATGTTTAGAAAGTAATTATCACTATTAGTATGTTCTTCTAAATAATCATATTTGTGAAAGATTTTTGAGACCTAACAAAATCACTTAGTTGGGATTTGAAGAAAAAGACATTTTTTCTAATTCGTAAAAATTACATTTTGTTGAAATAAAACTAATAAGACTCTGACAGTGATTTTAAGCATGTACAATTACTTTATTTGGAAATCTGTGTTAGTTTTCCATGTAACTCAGCAGTTTGTTTTCTAGAGTATCCTTGACAACTAAATTTTACTTAGAACTCACTCATTCTGCTTTTATCCTAAAGATTTTGGGGCTGGGGATATAGCTCAGTGGCATAAGTGCCTGCCTGACAAGCGCGAAGTCATGAGTTCAATCCAGTACCAAAAAAACAAGAGAGATATTTTGTAATAAGCACGGGAATCTATATTATTATACTTGGTGATGGTTGGTGATAGTTGTAGGGAAAGATCTGTTGAATAGGAGAAGTAGAATTACAGAACAGTGTAGGGTGGGAAATACCTTCTTTTAAATTATATTGCAAATATATTTCATACTATCCAACATTAATTAGTTAGCATTATGACCATTTGCAGAAATCTACATACTTGTAGGAAATTTAACAAAAACAAAAGTCACCAATAATCTTGTTTTTCATTGTATTGTCTTCATTTTTTTCTTGTACATCAAATTATCAGGAAAAGCAGAACTGTCACTTAGAAATTTTCCCTGCTGAAGGTTCATTGAATGTTTTTTAAATGTATCAATTTAAAGTCTTTATGTGGTAATTATTTTAATGAATGAATGCATTTATACTTGTAAAAAAGATTTATAGTATGTAGTGGGTTTTATCCAACACCTCAGAGTTAATCCTATTAACAGCTTGGTGAATATCAAATCTTCCATTTCTTTTCTGAGAGAAAATGAGTATGTCTGTGTCTGAGAGTACATTAGGATTTGCCATAGTCTACTCATTATGAATATCCCACAATGGGACTTTTCATAATTTCTATCTGTTGCTAGTGGACATTTAGATTGTTTACATTATATTGCATTACAAATATAATGGTGAATTAAACATCATTTTAGAATTATTTTTTAATATAAAATATTTCTTTTGGAATAATCTCTGGAAATTACATTTTCCAGTGAACCAGAGCATATGTATACATTAAATGCTTTTAAGTTTTACCACCACATCTAAAGTATGTAAGAAGCCTGGAGGCTGAGGCAGGAGGATTACAAATTAAAGGACAGTCTGGGCAGTTTAATGAGACTCTGCCTCAGAGTGAAAAAGAAGTTAAAAAGAACTGAGGATGTAACTTAATGGTAGACTGGCCTTGGGTTCAATCCCTGTATTGAAGAAAAGAAAATATATGAGATGTTCCTAGATTTGCTAAATTTCCTTAGTTTTACAGTCTGCGAAAAGCATATATATCAGAAAAACTTGTATACATATTTTAGTACTAGATTTATTGAGACATCATGAGATTAATACGTTACTTTTGGCCTTTACAATTACAAGAGGCCCACAGTGGTAGCCATTAGCTTCCATACATTTATTAGTATGGCAAACTGCTGTTGGCAAACTCTAGCCTTTGCTTACATTGTCTTCACAATATGGAAAAAATTACTTGCTTAGTAAGTTGTATTGTTCTTTTACGACTTGTAGAGACCTTCCTCACTCCACTACTGAAAAAGTCTTAGACACTTCCTTTGACACTTCTATACTTTGTTTTCAAAAGATTCATGGATCTCTTTTTGCATGTAATATTTAAGTACTGTGTTCATTTCTCACCTACTCTTTTTAGTTGCAATTGACCAACTCTTGTTTGTTAAAAAATGCTCTTTATGTAATACTATCCCGTGCTTTTTCTACCTTAGTAGCTGCCTTTTGTTGAACTTCTCACTTCTTTCTACTAGTCTTAATGTGTATCCTTCAATTAGAACTTAAATGCTTTTTTTTTTGGTTTTGTATCACATCTCATTTCTTAGGTGATTTTGTTTAGTCTTCTGTTGTTACATTATCTGTATGCCAGTGACTTGAATTTACATCTCCATTTATGACTTTGTCCTGGCCATTATGTAACTTCCTTGGTTAATTATGGGGATGAGAGGGTACTTTTTTTTTTGGCACTGAGGATTGAACTCACAACTTTGCGCTTGCCGGGCAGGCACTTAGACCACTGAGCTAGATCCCCAGCCCTGTTTTTGAGACAGGGTCTCACTATGCCATTCAGGCTGGCCTTGAGCTCACTTTGTAGCCCAGGCTGGTCTCGAACTCACAACGATCCGCCTGTCTCAGCCTCCCGAGTGCTGGGATTACAGGCGTGAGCCAACACGCGTGGCGCGAGAGGGTACTTTTGACTGTTGTCTTATGCCTTAACTTTGTTCTCCAGGTGATTCTTTCTTTTTTGTTACCTTCTTTGGTCACACCCTAAAGTAATAGTGGGTATTGGAGAGTATGATATCCCCTAAAGTAATAGTAGGTATTGGAGAGTATGATATCCCCTAAAGTAATAGTAGGTATTGGAGAGTATGATATCCCCTAAAGTAATAGTAGGTATTGGAGAGTATGATATCCCCTAAAGTAATAGTAGGTATTGGAGAGTATGATATCCCCTAAAGTAATAGTAGGTATTGGAGAGTATGATATCCCCTAAAGTATTAGTAAGTATTGGAGAGCATGATATCCCCTAAAATAATAGTGGGTATTGGAGAGTATAATACCACCTAAAGTAGCAGTGGGTATTGGAGAGTATGATATCCCTAACCTGTACCACTTTTGTACGATTTACAACCTGCCAGTTGGTTCAGAGGTAGGGCCCCCAGGGTTTCTTAAAGTTTAAATACAAGTTTTTGTAGGTCTTTACTTTGGTGGTAAAACTTTTCAGAAACTGTGAATTCTATTTTATTTTTAATCAGGACCATTTGACACTAAGTATATAGCAAAAAAATCTCTTTCAGTTATAAATTTTTGAAGCCTGCTGATTCCATATTCATTTTTGTGCTAGGCTTGTCCTTTCCCTTATTTCCTGATTGAGGATATCTGAAATACAGAAATAGTCCGAGGGTATTGTATCAGTTTGGGTTTCACCAGAGAAGCAAAGCAAGTAGGTTTATACATGATAAGGAGAGAGAGATTGTGAGGGCTGGCTAAGCAAGTCTGAAATCTATGAGGCAGGAGTTAGGAAGGGAAGATTGTAGGCAGAGGCCGAAGCACTCTTCATAGGTAGTCTGAAGGAGGAGATCCAGTGAGGAGAGAGCGAGCGTAGAGTTCAGTTGTTGGAGCCCAGTTTTGCTAGGCAGAGTTAGATCTCTTAAGGGACTAGGTCTCTCTCACTACTGAAGGTCAGACTCACTGAAGGTCCACCTTAGCTTGCAGTAACTCTATGGAGGGACTTTAATTCCATCTACAAAACCCCCTTTCAGTTATTTTGATTGCACAACTGTGGGAAGGTATTTTTATGCTACAAAATGGGTGTTTCCTTCCCTTCTTTTTTCTTAGTTTAGCCTTGCAAAGTTGACACATTAGACATCATCATGGGTGAGAAAGCAACACTTTTAGTCTGGTCTTTGCTGTGATCTAGCAGAGAATCACAGAGCAATCACAGAGTTTAAGGTCACAGAGTTACCCATCTCCTTATATTTAGAATACAGACACAGCTGCCTTTTCTAGCCAGAGTGGGCCCAGAAATTGGACTCTTCCAAGTTGGGATTTGCTGTTGAGACAGCTTCTCTAAGCACTCACTGCTTTTATGTGTCTCACTTTGCAAATTGCCTAATTTGTAGCTTATTTTATTTTTCTGGTTCATCTTTATAAATTGCCAGTAGAGGTGACAGAAGTGTAGTTTACCAACTAAGCACTTTTGTGGCGCACAAAAGGTCCTGGGTTCAATTCCCAGCTGTGCAAAAATCAGTACACACCAGTTTCTTCAATTACTTTTCTCAGATTTGTAAACTTTGGTGCACATACGATGTGCTATCCTTGTTATTGTAAGAAATAATTTTATTATAAAATTCTGGAGAAGTGGTCTTTCAGAAGAGGAAAGAGTGGGTATTAAGGGCTAATTTATGTCTTACATAATCCTGGGCCATTATATTCTCCTTATGACTAACAAAAGATCATTTTCTGTTTCTGGAAATAATCTTATTGGCCTCACTTGGGTCATATGTCCACTGAACTTCATTCTTGGCCCTTTTAATTTTTTGAGACATTACATAAGTAAACTGCCCAGTCTGGGTCTGAGTTTATAATCCTCCTGCCTCCCTCCTGGATTGCTGGAATTATAGGACTGTGCTACAACCTGGAATTATGTATTGATTCTTAAACCAGCCACTAAAGGAAAAGGGTGTTTTGTTTGGGACTACATCATGGTCTTCTACCCTGTGTAGGAAGAGTCATTCCTTCCTGAGCTTCACAGGATAGTTTCCCTTGGGAAGCGTTCCTATTGCTAAAAAGGTATGTTAGAGTGAGAAAGGAAAGAATATTTGATATAAGACCTCCAAAGCATATCTTGAATCTTCTCACTTCTCTGTCTCAAGCACTGGCTGTTATTTTACTTTGGCTTTCATAGTGAGTAGCCTTTCTCATCTCACATACCTCTTTTCTTCTTCATGTAATTAAGCTTATCTTTCTGAAATGTAGATCATTATTTAATTTTCTATTGATCTTAGAGCAAAATCCAAATTTCTAATTTGGTCTGAAAACATGGCTACTTGTGTTATTATAGTTGCTTCTGTATCCTTTTTAGCTCTTCTCTTACCTTGTTTTCTTGCTTGTTGGACTGGTCTTTCTGTTCATGGAACAGGCAGACTTTTGGGCATGGGGTCTTTTTAACTTCATAGGATGTTTTCCCCTTGGCTCATGGCTTTTTAGGTTTCAGTGTAGGCATCCTTTCTTCCCCTTTAGAGTTGTTGAAGGAAACTTAGCCCTTTACTTGTCCTCTTCTGTCTCTAAGTTTTTTGCCTGTAGCTTAGTAAGTTGAGCTGAAGAGTAATCGAATTGCTGTTGATCATCTCCCAAGCTTTATTAGCGTCGCATACATTAATGTGATCTAGTGTCTGTTTCTTAGCACTAAGAAGACAGTTTCTGTGTATAACATAGGGAATTTGAGTATTTAACACTGCACATTCCTGATGGTCATTTGCTTATTCCTGTGCCCACACCTATTTTAATTATTACTAGTTGAATCTTGTGAATTTTTGTGTTGAGTAAGTTATCGAATATATGATTTAGTGTAATATGTTAATAGGCTTTTATGTCATAGAAGGCAACTCACTGATTTTTGTTTGTCAGGAGTTTTGGATATTACACATTTAACTTGTTAGATAAGTTGTTTATTCTGTTGAATTTCCTGACTAAACTATCATATTTACTCCACTAAATTATTATGTAGTTTTTAGTAGTTATGCTGTTTTTCTTCTCTTTAATGTACAAGTTTTGAATGCTACCGAAATAGTAATAGAGCCTATCCTTTGCTTTTTCTTATTTTAATGGTAATGTTGTTGTGTCACTTTTGAGCACA
>RJWT010043192.1:0-11998 GCA_004365215.1 Cuniculus paca | reverse complement strand
TATAATGGTATGAGAAAGAAAGCAAAGAGGAAAATCAGTCAAAAATTGAAATACCATGACATATCAAGCAGGAAAAATATATGAAGATACTATATCCTTATTTTCAAGACTGATCATATGTTCATAGTGTTTGTGACTTTCTATCACCAAACATCCTTTGATCTCTTTGCCTTCCAGCAACTCCTCACCTTGTTTGGGGATTTTACATGAAGAGTTATCCACCTATTCATTTCTCAGGAAGCAAAATTGCTGAGGGGAGGCATCAGTTATGTAGTAATAGAATTTTGTAATCTCATAGTTCACCTGTTAAATTTTATTTTTTATCTCTTTATGTGTCTTTTTTAAGTTTGTAGTTTCTCAGCACATTAAATTCTACATAAGTTAAATAACTCAAGATTAAAATCATTCTTAATTCTTAGCTGCCTATGAAAGACATTCCCAATAAAGGACAGGAAAATATTTTTGGTTCAGTGCCAAATATGATGAAATTCTAAGCAATGTAACTATGAAATAAGCCTTTTCAAAAATATTAGTCATCAAAATGTATTTGAAAATAAAAATTTTTTCAGCAATTTATTACACTAAAAATATCACTTATTTTTCTTAAAGAAAAATTATAATGCAGATAAAATTACATTTTGTTGAAATAATTCCCACAGTTTATTGCTGCTATTATCATTATTGGTATTCATATTATCCTGTTTCCTGTTTAGTGAATGAGACCCCGTTTCCTATTACAGCAGTGAGAAAGTAGTACATATTTTATGACTTAGTACAGAAACATTACCTTACAGTTCTGAGTGTCAAAATTAATTGGGTCCAAATCAAAGCATCTGCAGGGTTGCATTTCTTTCTTAGGGCTTTAGGGGACAAACTACTTTCTTGCTTTTACCTCTTTACTCAGGTGCCTCCATACAATGGCTCATGGCCCCTTCTTTCATTTTCAAGGCCAACAGCATGGTAAGCTTCTCTCTGACTCCTCCTCTGCATTCATCATCACACCTCTTTCCTCTTACTCTGATCATAAGGACCCTTATGGTTACAGTGGGATCACCTACGCTATCCAAGAAAATTCAACCACTTTAAAATCCTTTATTTGAGTATCTCCAAGTCCCTTTTATCATGTCATGTGATATAATCATAGATGGGGGATTAGGACATCGACATCTTTAGAGGTCATTATTTAGTATACCAAAGCCTATTTAAACTGGTTACTTAGTTTTTTTTTTTAACATACTACCCTAGATTATCAGTGGTAATACTTCAGTAGTGATTTCACCTCACTTCTTAGCATCATACAATATTATAGTCCTGTCTTTTATATTCCCTATCATACTATTGAAATGATTTCTCAAAAAACAGCTGGTTCCTTTGTAGTAGAAGATGGCATTTAGCAACTGCAATCTAAGTACATAATTCAACTGGGGGTGTAGGGTTGGTACTGTTGCTGGAGAAATGGACAGTCAGTAATGGTATTACGTGAGTTAGTCTTGGGTAAATGGAGTCTAACTTGTTGAATCAGTACATGATCTTTAGTGTTGCCATCAGGACCACTGCTGTGCATAGGAAGTGTGGTTATCTGACATCTAGGATACATGAGTATTTTCGTCCATTGGAAACAGAAAACCTCTTTGCCAGTGGAAAATTTGCCTTTAGCAACAACACAGACCACAGAATTTATGACAATTTTTCCCTGATCATCTGTATCATCAATTTGCTAAATATTATCCTTTTATATCCAATCAGATCATTGGAATGACTTTTAAATGACACATATTTTGGCTTCAGACTTACTTAAAATTCTTCCATATAGAAGGGATATTATTTCATCATTTTTCAGGGCCCCACCCTCTCAGTCATATGGTCATAGAGATCCCCAAGAGTCCATGAATGTAGGTCACAGCACACTTGTCAGATGACAGGAATAGACAGGATGAGCGTATCAACCACCTCTATGCCACTTACTTGAGTGTTCAGGGGCTGAGTTTTTAGGTCTAATCTCAAATACACAGCTTTATGTTTTGGCTCTTCAAAGCACATATTTCCAAGTACATGGTGAACTGATGTCCCAGGTGTTCAGTTATTACTTACACCCAAAAGAAGACAGGTGCTCTTTCTGAAAAGCACAACTACCTTTACCTGGGGGCATGGTTTTTCTCCAAAATCCTATGGACCAGTATTTGATTTTCATATCAAGACTTCCCAGACTCTGTTCAGGATTCCCATATGCCTTCCAATCTTTAAATATCAATGATTATGAAGTTAAAGGTGTAGCAACAGAACTGTTTGTACTGCGGATGGACCATCTGGAGAGCATTCTCTTGGATGCTGATATCTAGGAGTGGCATGAGTGATTGGTTTGCTCATGGTAAACCCCAAAGTAGATACATGTGGAAAACACTTAAGCACAGGTGAAGATAAATTGGAAGATTTCATATGCATTGTCAAAATAACTTCAAGATAGAGTACCCAGATATAAGATCTTGGCACAGTTCACTGATTAGAAAAATTAACCCTTATGTGATGTGACATTGAAGATATTGACACTAAGTTCTCTCCCCGTGGATCAGTGTCTTACAATGGGTTTCCATGGAGCATATCTTATTCTCCACCTGTGTTTCAGCCTGATTTTTGGACTAATTTTGGATGAAGAGCAAATGAAGTGAGTTCTGCACTGAATTTCCAGTCTAGATCAGTTTCTCTGGTCTGATCTGGTGAGTCTGACACACACCCTTCTAAGAGATGAAGTTGGTGGGGGTCACCAGGGCTGGACGAGAGTATATAGTGTCTCCCTACAAGGGTCTTGTTTTCTTAGTCATGAGATTAGCAAAGAAAAAGTGCAGCAACTTTCAAGGAAGGAGTAGTTCCCTGTGTTCCACTGATCAAATATGTGACAATCCTGGTCCAGAGAACTGACTAGCTGCTAGTAGAAAGGCTGACATCCCGAGTCACTGATTAGATAAAAACTACCCAAAAAGGTCACTCAACTTCTGTGACCCATATTGGACTATTATGACCCATGCAGGAATATAATTTCATTTTGATAAGCCACTAATATTTTGAGATTGTTTATTTTAGCAATTAGCCCACTTTGAATAACAGAACGAGGTTTTTAATTTAACACACTCATTTAACAAATGCACTTTGTCCATTTAATCAACATTGTGGTACTTAAAAAATGGGTGAACTTTGCTACCAAGCAACTCACAACATAATATTTGGTACATTATAAATGTATTCAAGCTTGTTTAGCTTTTTAAGTTTCAGTGTAGGGAGAAAGTACTCAGAATGTGATATTTGAAAAGCTTTATGTCTTTATTAAACATTATGAGGTAACATTGAGCCAGCACTCCACTTTCCTTACTGTGCTTTTTTATATATACTATTATTAATAAATAATATATGCTAATATTAATAAATAGTATTTATTAAATATGAAAAGTTAATGCCTTTTTATTAATGTATTATTTATATAAAGCAAAATTCATACTTTTTGCACAAGTCTTGTTTTGAAAAACTTTTATGTTTTTTGAAAAAAGTTTTATGTTCACAACAAAATTGAGCAAAAAGAGTTCCCATATACCCCTGCCTCCCTCATACCATGAGGAATCTCCCTCCCTACCAATATTCATCACCAGAATTATGTATTTTTAATTACTGGATTTTAAATGGACAAAGTATAAGTGGACAAACATGTACTAATGTTCAACTAAATAAACTACCAATGGCAAGTAGTGTTTCTCACTCCAAGGAATTATAAACTGAACAGAGTTCTACTCTGGAAGTAATTTCATCAAATTGCATGCATAATTCTTGGGTGAAAGTAATTCGTTATACTTGGGCTGCATTTGCAAGTTCATGGGCATGAATCAACAGTATTAGTGTGGCTGTCATAAAGGCTTCTTGAAGGAATTAATTCAATTTCTACAGAGACATCTATTATTAGATGACCTTTTTGTGCAGAAGAGAGAATATTTTCTCTTTGTAGCACAACAAGAACTGCAAACTGAAAGGGGACTCATAGGGCAGGGAAACAGTGAGAAAGTTAGATTGTGGTTGATTTTGGTATTTTCCATTCAGTCGAGTTGAGATATGGTATTATACTCATTGAAGACTTCGCATGAAATATTTGCAAACTGTGTAGTGCTAGAATAAAGTGTCATAGTGAGGGATAAATGTCTATGGGGTAAATTCTGCCAGGGTTTATCACATTTTATTCCATTAGAAATATTAAAGGTTTTCATAAAACAGTTTTGTGAACTTTTGATAGTTTCTATTTCAGTAGTTCTGGGTTGAAGGAAGTTATCTTATCTTAAAGGCACTGAATCATATTGTTCTTCTGAACAGTGTGGAGACCATCGGTACTAATAACAGAAAAAACGATGCATCTGAAAGGTGTTTCAGAGTTTCAGTTTATTTACAGAGGTTGCATGAGATAGAAGATTATTCCAAAGTCTCACACAAAAGTGACAGAGAATTCTAGAGAGCCTTTTTTGAAAAGTTGGAATTTGGGGATTTATTTTTTCAGATGAATGGTGAAAAACACTAGTGATGTAAGTACTGTAACTAAAACTTCATCGTTATGGAATTTTACCAGCTTCCTGCAGAAAAAATACCCAACGAATTCTTTCACTTTTATATAAGTTTAGGCATTGGGCTGGAGAATGAGAAACATCTGTACTGTGCCTGTGTTTTATCCAGAATATTCCAGAACCTATGTCAAAGGTACAGGGCTCTGTAACATGAGAAGAGAGATGACCAAATAAAGTATTATGGAGATTTTGATGGTATATTGTGTGGGTACAGATGATTAATGGATATTAGGGAAATATATGAGTTGGCAGGTGGGTGAAAGGATGCAGCAATGTGTGCAGGAGCAGATGAGGATGGTGAATGAGTATTGGGATGGTGACATACAGTTGGGTGAGTGAGTGGATACACAGATAAGGGTGCTGAGGAATTAGTGGATCTTTGACATGATAGATTAATAAATAAATGGAGAAAGGTTTACTAAAGAGAAATGAGGCATAAAGAATATGCCAGAGAATGCCAATGTAACCTGTTCTTTTGAAATTGCATTGAATCTCTTCATACAAAAATAAAAATTTGAAGAGGAGTACCAAGTTACTCTTTTTACATTATTTTGGTTAGCCTTCCTCTTTGTCCCATTTTATCCCACAGATCATAATACTCTCTTTTTGTAGATATTATTGATAGTCTTAAATCTTTTAAGCAAGGTTATTATTTTGGGATTTAAATAGCACTAAGACACATGTTCTGGTGATTCATCAACACTTGTAAAGCTCACTGCAGACCATTTTATTCTTTGCACATATCTCATTAGAGTACTTATGTCTCTAGAATGAGAAGTAAGGGTATCCTGGAGCTTAAGGAAGTGGCTTCTTTCAAACCTACTATGGATTCAAGCACACTGACCTCTTGCTACATAGAGATGTTGAGAGACAAAGTCAGTTCGCGGTATAGAAGAACATCCTACAATGTCAGGAAGTTGGCTCCAGGGTTTTTTAGAATGACCTAGAGCATTAGTAGAGTTCTGGCAGTGACAGAGATGAAGGAGAACAGCTTCCCACAGGGAGAAAAAGGGCAGCATGGCGGCCCTGCCTTTGAGATTTGGAACTCATAACTGCAATTAACAATCTGAGGCAGGAAGTTCGTGGGATCTGTTAACTCCACTCTAGCAGTGCAGCTTCTACCACACTATGATTTCTCAGTGTGAGCCCATTTGCGATCACCCATGGACTTCCCCTGACACTGTTCTTAAACTGGGTGCAGATGATCTGCGAATCATGGAACCCAAGAAGACCAGGACAGTAAATCTCCATGGTTCACCACATTGTTGAAGGAAGCACTTTATGAAAACAGTCTTGGGTCAAAGGAGACAGGATCATATCAACAGATACTGATGAATATGTGACAATTCCTAATAGAGGTGTTAAAAGAGGGTGGGAGTAAGCAAGAATGTATAGTGTGCAAAGTACCCTTTTGATTTATTAGGGACTTTGGTTTAGAGATATTAATTATGAATGTTGAAATCTTATCACCCTAGTGTTGTATTAAATGCAGTAAAATAATTCTACTTTCCAGAGGCTGGAGGTTTAAGTACTATTCAATGTAGTGATTTACCAGTTCCAAATCTTAATACTAGCAGAAAAAAAGACAAAGAAGTAAAACAAACATTGGGAAAGAGAATTATTACTCATTAAAAATTGGAAATATGATGAGATAGATTCTGCATCACTTTTGGGAAAGGCTCTTAGGGGAGAAGCCTTAGTTATTATGACAGTTAAGTATTAATATTCATAAACTTATGGTAGAATATTAATATTCATAAACATATAGTAGAGGTATATTACATTTTCAATAGAGATACATTGTGAATTGCTCTAAAGACTTTTGTCCCAGTTATTTCCCTAAGAGTATATGTACATGTATTATTTTTCATAACAATAGCAATATTTATAATGTGGATGATTAAATGTATTGTCAAAATCATATAGAATTCATAGTATGAACTGGAACTGGAATTGAGGTCTCCTGACTCCTCTATTAGGATTGGTTTCTCTCAAAAGAGTTGTAGTAATGTACTATAGAAACTTACTAGAGTGAAAGAATTCTATTGTGAAACAATGCACTACATATAGAGAGTGAGAGATATAAGGAAGTTGAGTACTTGCAGAATAAAACCATGTTAAAATAAATTGCTAAACGTGAATTTCAAGATTGCACCTTTCTGAGAAAATAGTCCTCAATAATTGGTCTCAAATTATGTGCAAAGCCAGAGAAAAAGTAGATAACAAGACGCTAAAGAATAACAACTTATTGTCCTCTCAGAATGGAAAATGTTTTTTGATATATTCTGCATATAAGTGACCATGGGATTCTCCAAGTCCAAATATCGGCATGATGAAAATCCTACTGTCTGTGATGAATGCACCCTGTGTACACACCAGTCAAGTGGTCATCTACCAGTCATATTCCTCTTACTCTAAATGAAAATGCCATTTTCATTGGCAGTACAACTGCATCAAGGTAAGGCTTTATTTTATTTGGACCAGAATGAAAGAGAAATTTCTGTCTGTTGTTTGTCTTATTTTCATGGGTTATTCTTTTGAATTCAGGGCTCTACTTATCCCAACTAAGAGTGTCTAAGACTAGCATAAGGAGGCTAAGTATGGTGTATTGCAAAAGATGAGGCATGAACACAATTTCCCAGGAAAAAGCTTTCAACATTTTATTGCTTAGGTATAGACCATCATCTACATAATCAGATAGTGCTTCATTATTGTGGTATGGGTAATAGGCTCACACTTAAGTCATGCTTAAATTTGGATTTTAGAAACAAATCAAAGGAATCCAGTCATGTACTCTTGGAATTGAGTTAATATTGGAAAGGTTGTTTCTCATCTGGAAAAGGGACCCAGAGAAATCCTTTTTGTACTGTGCATGGCTTATAGATTTTCCAAATGAAAATTTATTTCTCTGTTCTTAATGTGGGAGAAAGATAGAAACAACTCATGGAAGCATCCAGTCAATAGAGGTAGGAAAAAATTTCAGAGAGTTTTAAGTACATCACACACTCACTGGGTAGGACAATGAATTATGGCACCGACTATTGCAAAGGGAAAGGACAACTGAATCCAAACCTCACTATTTCCCTCGTTGAAGAGGCAAATCAAATATTTTCGAATTTTAGCCCATAGAGCAGCAAGGAAAACAAAATGCAGTTGAAAATTGGTGAGAGAACAATTAAACAGACACATCTGAGACCATTTCCGGAGACCACACGTGATGACCTTCTATGTGGGACCCGTGCAGTGAAGAGTTCTAGGGATGGTTTTTTGAGTTGCCCATGAGTCAGAGTTCTCATCGTTTTCTTGATGAGCAGTTGCTCATGATTCCTTCAAGGCCTTAGTGTTTCTCTTGGACCAGGAATATTGGAAGGGTGTGGTTGAAGGCCTAAAGGTAGTTCATATAAAGAGGTCATACTGTTATCTGAAACTATACCTTTCTTCCCAGGCATTCTGCAGAAATTTAAAGAGCTTTTTCTTTTCTTTTCTTCTCTTTTCTTTTCTTCTCTTTTCTTTTCTTTTCTTTTCTTTTCTTTTCTTTTCTTTTCTTTCTTTTCTCTTTGCTTTTCTTTTCTTCTTTTCTGTTCTTTTCTCTCTCTCTCTCTCTTTCTCTCTCTCTCTATCTCTTTGAAACAGAATCTTGTGATGTGGTTCAGGCTGGCCTTAAACACCTAGTGATCCTCCTGCCTCAGCCTTCCAAGTGCTGAGATTACTGGTGTTTGCCACCACACCTAACCCAGGGAGTTTTTCAGTAATGGCACTCTTATCATCTGTATAAGTTTAAGTAAATTATAACTCACTTTGAGTGAGACCCAATTTCATGATTCCGGAAAACCAGATGTCAACAGCAAATATTATCAAATTATTGCCTGACAATTTAATATTAGAAATATGTCTAACTTGATGTAAGATTTTGAGTTTCTTGATATTCTTTTTAAATATAAAGAAAAGAAAAGGCAGTTTTAGAGTAGTGAGTTAGAAAATAGACTGAGATAAGTGGAGGCAGTCAAAGTTTATCTCCACCACTCACATAAAAATAATTCAGGGTTTTCTATCAGCTAAAGAATTGTTGTGTGAATTCCTCATTCCTCCTCTTCTTCAGGAAGCATATCGTTAGTTGACAATTCACTAGTGTATTCAAATGTTGAAAACAGTGAAAAAGAATGTCGAGTAATTTTATTTTTATTTTTAAAATTGTACCTTAGATGTTAAAATTTAGATCAATTTTTTACAATAAAGTATAACAGTTTGTATGGAAATCAACAATAGATTTGATTTACTTAAAGAAAGATTATGATTGATTAAAATTAAAATTTTAAATTTGGCATATTCTGTCATGTAAAAAGAGCTGCAGGATGAACCTGAACACCTATTTTCTCTTTTTGAGAAAGGAACATTTGAGTCTTGATATTTTCTGCAACTAATAATTACTGCATGAAGAGAGAAGGCACATGGAGGAAATTTTAATTAGGGCCAAACAAAAGTAATCTTTTAATTGAGAAAATTTAATTTTTACTGTCAATACCTCCTGCCTGACTCTCTTGATTCCCATGTTTACACTTGAAGCTCTCTTTTTTCCACTTGCTGGTGGCCTACAGGACCTGTATGAGCTGATGCAGTGGTTCACCATGGGTTTGGACACTCCTATTACAAACTTCTCATTTACTAGCATTTCATTTTTTTAAATTTTTTAAAAACAAAAAATGATCAATGATCAGCATAAACATAAACACTAGGCATTAGTGACAAAGTTTTGAGGAGATAATTTTTTGCAGAATATTTCAAGTTTGTGCATTAAGTGCTATTGTATACTGCTTCCTTTTCATTATGGTCACAGTCACTACCCTACCCTACCACAATTCATAAAAAGTATTCAAGAGGAAAGTCCTTCCCTCATGATGCTTGTGTCTAAGGAGATGAACCACCTGGCCATATCATTTTTTAGTACTGAGTTTGGAGCAGGCAGCATAAATTGCTTATTTTTTTCAATAGGAAATGGAAATTCAAGGCATATATGGAGATGTCTGGTTTGAGGTTTGTTGAGTGTGAGCATGACATAACCTAAAGAGGTAAACGAAGTTGCTATTGTTTATTAAGAGACCAATAAATGCTTTTAAAATAGATAACAAGTAAAGCAGATGGAGGTAAACAAATACTGAGAAATCATCAAAAATCATTCTACTGGAGAACAAACTGGATAGCATTGGTTGATGAATGTTCAACATTGGTTTCAAACTGCATGTCTTAACCTGTGTTAAGAAGTATTGGTTCTCTCACTTGTAGAAACAGATCGGACCAATATTTGAACAGTTTTCCCATTGTTGACTGAGTTCAATGAACAAAGAGGAGTCTAGGGAAGCCTGTGGGACCTACAAATTAATTATACTTGAAAAGACCAAAGTCGGGATTCCTGATAGGAGAGGCTAAACATGAACCATATGATCTGGCAGCTAATTTCTTTCACCATGAAATAGTAATAGAAACCAAATTATGTTTAATTGGAAGATGAGTCCAGTTTGGCATTAACCAAAGGTATGTTAAGATCATCTGAATAGCAACCTATCATTTCGCCTTCATTTGACTTTCAAATATGTGTATTTCTTTTTTGTGCCTTTTAAAATTAATTTTATTGGTACAATTTAGATATAAATAATTATCTCATTTATCATAGGGAATTTGTACCTGTACATGATATATCTTGAGTCCTTTTTACCCCATTACCATGCCCTTCCTCCAACCACTCTTCCTCTCTTTATTTACAAAAGCTTCATTTCCATTTTATCCTTCTTTTCTCATATCTTTCCTTTCCTTTCTACCTCCCTCTACCCTAGTTCTCCTTCCCATTTGAAACTTTTTTCCTATTGCACAATATCTATTACACATTTTGGTCTTTCTTTACACTTTCAGTTTCTCACACCAGTGAGACAATGCAATATTCACATGTGTCTGATGTATTTATACCATGGGTCTCAAGATACATCCATTTACCTAGAAATGTATCAAGTTTTTTCTTCTTTATGGCAGAGCAGTTCTTCATTGTATAAAAAAATCACACATACACATCTTCTTTATCCATTCATCAGTTGATGGACATTTGGGTTGTTTCCAAGATTTAGCTATCATAAATTGTGCTACTATAAACAGGGGAGTGTACATATGATTGTCGTATAATGCTTTTAATTCTTTCGGGAAGATACCAAGAAAGAGAATAACTGGGTCCAATGGGACTTCTAATCCCGGTTTTTTGAGGAATCTCCACACTGATTTCCACAGTGGTTACACCATTCTACACTCCCACCAACAGTGAAGAAATGTTCCTTTCTCCCCACAGTTTCACCAGCATTTTTATTTCTTGATTTCTTGATAATAGCCATTCTTTCTGGAGTGAGATGGATCTCAGTGATGTTTTAATTTGCATCTCTCAAATGATCAGTGATGTTGAGCATTTTTTAATGTATTCAAACATAAATAGTTCTACTTCACTCATTTTCTATGATGCACTAAAATATTCTATGAGTGTAAAGAGATGGCTTTTTAATTATTAAAAATTTTAAATTAAGGCAATAGTCTTGTAAATCAATCAGTCAATCAATTCAATGTAACCAATTAACAAAGCAGCGAAAAGTATTAAATACAAGCAGTCTGTTTTAGTAAAATATATTGCTCTAAAACATACAGTAGAATACTTTTACAAAAGGAAAGTAATAGTACAAGACTAGATTATGGAATGTGTAAAAACTTTGCAGGGTAATTTATTAAACACAGACTTTATAGATTTATTTCTACATGAAAATGATTTGACTATATCTGTATTTAACATGGAATCAAGTTTTGAAGAAAACATTATGGAAGAATATATATAAATACTGTATAGCTGAACCATGCATGGGAGGATCATCTCTGTTTTATTTTGTTTTTTATTAAGTAAGAGATTTGAGTCATTGACAATTTCCCCTTTCAGCGTAGGCCCTAGAATGAAACATGCGGTCTCTTCTCTTAGTTGTTCCTGCATACTTTCTCTCCTGCTTTCCATTATTTCATTCACTTCAATCCAAGGAATTTCAGTACATAGGAAGACATGGAGTAATAATAGCAGTCACTTATGCAATGATGTAATCGAATCTGGTTCCATTTTGATGTTTAAAATTTATATTATGACATATCAGTTTTACTGTAAAAACACTTGCTTCATGAAGGCAACCAGAGGGCAATTTTCATTTCAAAGTATATCTGTAAGGATTCATACTTTATTCTACATCCTGGAAAATAAAGACAGGGCCTTAAATAGTGACTTTCCCCTTATCCCTTTAATTTAGGACAGTTAAAGATCTCTTTTTTTATTTTTTCTTTTAAACTAACATTTACAGAATAGATTCTTAACAGAAGCAAGCAGAAAAGAAAAAATAGCT
>RJWT010043191.1:0-12016 GCA_004365215.1 Cuniculus paca | reverse complement strand
CTGGCTCCTCAGCCCAACTCAGTGGTCTTTCCTGGGTCCAGGGAGGCCAGCCCTGTCACAGGAAGGAACTGCTTGTGCATGTGGCTCATGGTAACTCGCACAGCGTTGATGCTTCTGCTGCCATGCTTTCTCCAGGCAGCGAGGTCAGGACAGGGGCACAGGCAGTGGGGCTCAATAGTAAGTGATGGTTTTCACGCCATTTTTCAACCTGGCGATGAGGGCAGCACCAAAGTCAAGTGCTTCATGGCTTCGTGCACGCAAGGGACATTCGTGTTCCCACACGCCTCTGGCAAAAGGAGAGAAAGAAAGAAAAGCCATACCTGGTGGGCAGCAACCGCTTTGCTCCGACTTCCCCCTCGAGGTCCACCCTGGACAATCAGGAGTGAAGGACCCGCGTGAAGCTCAGTACGCCTGTTGTGGCCGCCTTGTCACGGGTGGGAGTGGGAGTCTTGGCTTGGTCTCTTGCATTTCACGGGAGTGAAAACAGCTGGCAGAGTTCCTGGGGGAGACTGAGCCTCCCGCGGAAGAAAGGACAGGGCTTCCTCTTGCCACACTAGTCTTCGGCTATTAGGTCCCCTGATGTAAGCACAGCTCGTCTCACATCTACAGACAAGCCCAGGTCTAACGCTGGCTCCCAGTGGCCCCATTTGTCACCTCCGAGTCCCAAGTCCAGCACTTGAACTAGGAAACGAGCCGATTACCGTATTCACTGTGCATTAGGGTCCCCTCCTTTTCCCCTTGGATGTCCACAGTGAAACCCAGACCTGGAAGAACAATGCGAGTGTCTGCTTTAAGATATTCTGGGTAAACTGTATGCGTCCGAGGGTCTCTGGGCTTTTTGCACGGGAGGCAAAGGCCATTTCAATCAAATTTCCTAACACTTCCTCGGCCTGAGCCACCTCCCCAGACAGTGTTGCTTTGTGTGAAAGTGAGTGAACTTCTGAATTCTGACCAGCTGCTGGCTTTACGTGAAAGGAAGGCAGGCACACGGGCAAGAGGGCGTGACAAGGGTGTGACACGAAGGGGCTGGGCACACTTCACACCAGCGACCCTGCCTCCGGCCTCAGGCCAGAGGCTGACTGAGCAAGGAGCTCGGCCCCTGGGAGAGTTCTGAGGACTCCTTCCGCCTCCTGCTGGGACTGGAAAGTACTGGGTTATGAACACCACTGCAGGGGAGGTTGCCTTGGGCGTTGGCCAGGGCAGATCTGGAATAAATGAAATATGGGGTTCTGGTCCCAGTGGCGGCAGCAGTCTCGTGTGTTCTGGGGTAGGAGGAAAGGAGCTGGCAAAGATATAAATCATAAGACCACAGCCAAAGTGGGTGGGAAGGCTAAGAAGCGTTAAGGGGAACTTTTATTTCAAACCTTAAAAGAATGCCTTTCTGCACTGATGCATCCCTGCAGCCAGAGGGAAAAAGCATGATCCCAGCTCAGAGAGGGCGGCTTGCCAGGAGTCCTTCATGTCACTGGTGAAACACACAGCATTCCTCATCTCTCGAATCTTGTCTGGCCCACAAGGGCCTGGCTTTATCTCTCTTATAAGAAAAAGTAAATCATTGACAGCAAAAATAGGGAACTAAGAACAGGCTGTATGCTCACCGAGGCAAAGGGACCATTCTGAGGCAAAGGGACCATTTTCATGTCTCTGAAGGGATCTTCTGATCTCTCTGGCTCCAGGTTTCCAGGAGCGGTGGCTTCAGGGCTGCCAGGTCTCACTCGTCTGTAACTGCAGTGCTCACCCGGGGCGGGGTTCTATTTGGAACAAGGTAAGGATATACACGCTCCTTACTAAGAACAGCTGACTGGGGCCCCCTGATGAGGGTCTGAGTCAACCTGAAGCACTCTGTGGGGGCGGTGTGTAGGAGAAATTGGAGTCCTTGATTCCCACATTACCCTCTGTCTGTTGCAGCAATCACAAATGGGGAGCTCTAGAGCCACTTGTCAGAAAATAGCAGATGATAATCCTAGGGAATTCCTTAAGGTGAATTTATGAAGGATTATAAAAAAGTATAACTATGAAAATTGAGAAAGCCAACTAAAGGACTAAATCCAGGTGGACCCAGAGAATACCAGGTGACCTTTCTCAAAATTTCTTAGCATTCCTATGCTGTGTGGCCAGGGGATGAGATCAAGAACCCAGAGATCTCAGTAAGGCATCCCGGAGAGACCATCTTCCTTTTTGCTCTTGGGTGGACACAGGAGCAAGGTACCTCAGGAGCCTTTGTTTTGAAGGTAGTTTCATTTTATCATAGGTAGAAGTAATGACACAAAATTTTCCTTCCTAGAAATGGCAGGTTCCGGCTAACAGGGTGAAGGGGACCACAAAAAACCCCAGTGTTCCAGACCCTATAATAACTCCGAGGTTCCAAAGACGACTCTTGTTGAGACTGGAGTCCCAATCACTCTCGTTTCAGAGTCTGGGAACATGTTCTTCCACCTTATCTATGAGTCACACTGCAGAACTTGCTATCTGTGACCTATTCTCCAGTTTGGTTGTAATCTCTGTGAGTTTTGTTCTGGAATGGTCCCCAAAGGCCACATGTTAAAGGCATAGTCCCCAGGACGGCACGGCTGGGAAGTGGGGGTGGGAGAATCTAGTGTGAATGTTATGGAAAACAAACCAAACACAAGAAGAAACGGCACTGAGGAGGTTTAAGAGGCAGTTTATTACATGGATGGGCTTGACTGGAATTTCTCCCAGAAAGACAGCCCCACCTGGCAGGGTTCAGGGGCTTTTATGGGGAAGGCAAGGGGGCGGTACAAAGGCAGATTCAGTGCATTATGATTGGAAGGTTCAGTTTGGGTGACTTCCTTGGGTTGCTAAAGAAGTCTGAACATCTCAACTTACACGGTAAGGCTAGCAGTTACACAAAGGCAGTAAAGCAGAGGTTACACAAAGAAAGGAATGTTCTATTCTATCAGGCTTGCCTGGATATGTCCCCTGGGCCTTGGTGGGTGCACTTGGCAGGCTTTTATTTAAAATGTTCAATTCCCTTTCAGGAGGTCTTTAGGTCAATGGGGGCACAGAGAGCCAGAGGGGCCCCGGCCCCTTCCTCATTCTCGCGCGCCCCTGGCTTGCTATGAGGCAAGAGACTTCGCTCTGCCATATGTTCTTGTTGGGAAGCTCTGCTCCAAGCAGGCTCAGAGCAAACGAGACCAACCTGTCGTGAACCAGAACTTCCAACGCAGGGAGCCCACACAAACCTTTCCTAAGCGAATTATCTCAGGGATTTGTTTGGCAATGGAAAACGGACTAAAGAAGTCCTTACCTACCCCTTTGATTACCTTGCACCACGCTGCATTGGCAGCCGCTCAGTGTACCCATTCTTTCAACTATGGTTTTTACTAACACTACTTCGATAGAAGGCTGCTTCTATTGACAAAAGGAGCTCAAACCACCTTGAGAGAATTTTCCCTGCAGCTCACGCTGCCATGAAATAAAACTCATATTTAGTTTTAATTTATTATTAAGTGAGTTACCTTTCAAATGTATGAAACCTCTTAAATGTAAATTTTTAAATTAAACTCATGATGATGGTGTTACAGGCAGCTAAGTTAGATAGAAATATTATAGGCAGTCAGACAGAGCTAGGTCCTGGAAGGAGCCAGTGCAGAACATGAGCTACTTTGCAACTGGGGAGACAGACACCTGGGCTGCAGGCCAGGCCTCAATACAAAAGATCAAACAAATGCACCCTCACCCTAAGGACTGATATTCTAAATAGGTCTTGTTATGGTTGATACATTGTGTCAACTTGAGAAGTTTAGAAGTTTAACTGAGAGACTCAGCAGGGAGCCAGGTTCTTACTTTGTAAGTATTCTCACCCCTGTGCAAGAGGAGGGCAGGGAGATTTTGTGAGTGTTAGACCCTTAGATCCGGCCTGAAGAGGGTGTTACACCCACCCTGAAGCGGGAGGGTGGCCTGTGTACAGTTTAAGGGAGGAGAGGAGGCTTGCTTTCCCTTTTTTGCTCTGGCTGCTGCCTTGAAGTGTTGCCCCGTGCCATGCCACCCTGCCTTGGAGCCAGCTGTTTATGGACTGAAATCTCCAGAAACTGTAAGCGAAATTAACCTTTCCTTGCTTCGCTTTGGGTGTCAGGTGTTTTGTCCCAGCAACTAGAGAAAAGTAACCAAGACAGGTCTCTATCACCCTGAGAAAACCAGAAGTCACCATCCCAACCCCCTACAGGAAGAGTCACTGCTCTTTAAGCATGCCCACGTGACTTGCTTCCTCATTTGTCCCCAATTTAATCAATTTTACCTAAGCAATTAATCTTATTGGTTGACCATAGTTCTGTCCCACCTCATGCCCAGCTGCCTTGCGAGTTCCCAGGTTTTCCCACCTTGGACCCGGCTTACTTTGTGATTTTGCGCTACAAAAGTCCTTAGAAAAGACAGAGTCTTTGGCAACCCACTAAGGACCCCTTCTGTCTCTCTCCCAGACAGAAGGTTTCTTTCTCTCAATAAATATATTCTGCTCTTAACCTCCATTGTTCCTAAAATTCATTCTTCGATTTTAGAGAACAGGAACTCATACCGGACATCTGGTAGGTTGGAAGTTTCGTTCCCCTGTATCATTGACAAGTGTCATGATGAAAATGAATTACGTTTTCACAGCAAAGATAATCTGGTGTTTAATATGCATGAAATTACCTAAAAACTAGGGAGTGATTTGAATTTTATATTTATTTCTTAATCAATCGTGATGTATGAGAAGGCTAAAAGGGACCGAGAGGAAGCAGAAATCTGGAATCTGCTGACACAGATCACCTCTTTCTAGCAATATTAATATGACAATTACTCTTAGCAGCTGTAGCTATTAGATGCGTTTGCCCACAGTGTTGCGGAGAAACTCTTGAAAAATGTAAATTTAGTGGTCCAGGGAACACCTCTAGCCTATGAGATAGATCATCTGCTGGAAAAATCATACCTCGTCCATGGAGAGAGAACTAAACATGGGCCATATTTACAACTGTGGTGGTTATTAGCCAGTCAGTTAGATCTGACTCTCCTCTAAAATGAGACAGAACCCAGAGGACAGATTAACTAAATTTCAAGTAGTTAAGCATCTTAAAGTTGCCACTCACATTTTTTATTTTTATGAAGTACAATATATCATTCTTTAAAATTTTTTTTTTGGTAAATGTATGATTAGCTACACAGACCATTTTGAATACACAATTTGGAGGCATTAATGAAACCTGTGTGATCATTACCACTATTCACATCCAGAACCCTTCCCCCAATGCAAACAGAATAGCTATACCCATTAAACAATATCCCGCACACCACCTTCCTCAGTCCGGGCAGCCTCTACTCTTACTTCCTACCGGTATTGCTATGAATTCACCTATTCTAGATGTTTCACGAAGTGTAAACATGTATTTGTCCTTATGTGTCTAGCTTACATCCATCAGCGTTCTGCTTTCAAGCTTCACTCATGTTATGTGTCAGCACTTTGTTCCTTTTCATGGCTGAATGTTCCACTCTATGTGTACAGCCCAGTTTATTCATGCACCTTTTGACTTTTATGAATGAGGTAGGTACAAACATCGGTGTACAAACATCTGTATGCGTTGAGCAGCCACATTCAGACCACTGACCGGCAAAGCCTGACATGTGCAGTTAATCAGGCTTCGTCCAGAAGCAGTCTGTTGTTCTCTCACCCGTGGGCCCTAACTCACTTCTGATTTGATGTTCTTGAAACTTTATTTCAAAAGTGAATTAATATAAAACCTCTACCTCGTTCAGGTTTGCATTTTTTAAAAGAAAAAAACGAAATTTAATTGCTTCCTTACTGGTGTAGCGCCTTTCTGTCAGTGAGAGGGGGAAAAAAAAAGCCATCTTAACTCTATTTTCCCCAGGACAAGGTAAACTCTATAGTTTGTACAACCAGGCATTTTTTTTAACTCAGAAAAAAAAGTTTTTAATTAAACTTTTATTGTTTATATTTTATTTTCTTTTGCAAAAGTAAAATACTATGTGGTTTCTCTTATACAAGAAAGCTAAAGTATAAACACTTTAAAGAGCAATGTAAAAAAAAAAAGAGCAATGTATTGCAAACATATCCGAAAAAATAATAACCATGAGCTCTTCAGGAAAGGAATTTCTATTGCTTGTAGGATTGATCATCCAAGGACATTTTCATATTTGTCCTTTCCTTCTCATTCCATATTGGACGATCTAACAACTTTGTCATCAATACCACCAATTTTATTCTCTGCCGTGATACTTTTGTTCTTTTAACAGCTTCCAAATGAACGAAGAAGGTTCATCATTGGATTTTTACTCTTCCATTTTCCTTCTTAGTGAGCATTTTTCCCTTTTCAGCTTGCATCTCTCTGTGTTTTTATTATTCCCTATTTCAGCTTCCAGGGAGGCCCTTTCTTTTCCCTTCAACTAAAAGCACCAAGCAGATGTTTCTTTGCTTATTTCTATATTATTTATTCTCTGTGATAAGTGTCCCTCCACTCTGCTTTCAGAATAACGTAACATTTCCTCTGTAAAGTCTTTACATAGGTTTCCTGTTCACTTTGTGGTTGATGCTCTTGCTTATACAATATTTTTCTTACTTGCCAATCTTTCAGTTAAGAGGGATGTTTGCCAAGGAGGGTATCTTCATAACTTTTCTCTTGTTGCTGAGGTAAAATACCCAACACCCAAAATTAAGGGAGGAAAGGTTATTTAGCTCACAGTTTGTAGAGGTTTTAGTCCATAATAAGCAGTCCAAGGCAGGGTGGCATGGCAGAGAACAGTTCTTGGCAGTGGAAGACAGCAAAAGCAACAAGAGCAAAATGGGGGAACAAACCTTTCATCTTAACTAGACTTTGGGGATTAGGGTGGTGCCAATCCAATCAGTGGACTGATCCAGCAATCACTCACCCTTAATCCCAGCACCCTCAATTCCAGCATTGCACTATGAATCAATCGCACACTCTAGATTCAACTGCCTCCAAAAAAGGCCCATCTAAACCTGCCTGAGACTCTGTGGGGACATCTAGACATAAACCGTAACAGATGGGCAGATTCCCCTCTAGCAGCCCCCTCTTTGTGGGTGTTGAGTGAATATGCAGCCATTGTACAGAAGCATCACTGGAGATCTAGGTTTCTGGTATAGGAGCATCACAAGTAGGTGTTCATGAGGATTCTTGTCATGCCTGCTGATGCACATACTCATGCATTTTCTGTTGGATTTACATCTAGGAAAGGAAATCCTGAATACTGAGTGGTGCATATTTTCAACCTTAGTAGATAATACCAATGTTCTATGAATAGCAAACCAAAATGACTTAAATATTCAGCAACATTTCTTTTCGTGATTCAACAAGCTTGTGCATGATCAGAGCAAAATGCTCGTGAGACATAGAGCATCTAGAAAAGAGAATACAGGTGTTTAATTTGACTACACTAACAATAATTTCAAATTATTGGGAGTTTCAGGAAAACAGCACTTTCCTTAGGAATCATATATTGACAAGCCCATGAGAGTGGCACAGCTTGAGAGATGCACAGACTATTGGAATTTTTTAGGTGATTTGTACAATTTCTTTTTTAAAAATCACATTCTGAGCTGGGAAGGGTGGTGCATGTCTGTAACCCTAGCTACTTGAGAGGCTGAGGCAAGAAGATTGCAAGTTCTAGGCCAGCCTGGTCAACTTAGTGAGACTCTCTCTCAAAGTAAAATTTAAAAAAGGCTGGGGATGTAGCTCAGGGGTAGAATACTTGACTAGTATGTGCAAAGCCTAAGATCGACTCTCCAGTATCAAAAAAAAAAATCGTCATCTGTAAAGCACAAATGTTTAAGATTATGTTTGGGTTTTTTGTTTTGTTTTTACAAACATTCATTCCAGATCAATGCATCCAAAAAATTACTGTAATAGAATGAAATAAAGCCCTGGCTTTGAAGTCAGACAGTCCTGGACATATTCTACCTCTGTCATTTATGAGCCCTATGTATTCAAATATTTCTTACCAAGGTAGCTGTTTCCAAATTGCAGCACTTATAAAAAAAGCTTTACACTGACTAGGTTATAGCTGAATACTTAATATGTTTACATCATGAAAACTTGAAGCTGTGCAAGGACATAAAACACAAAGAAATAAGTATTTTCCCCTACTATCGCGTCCAGTTCCCATGCTTCACAATAACTACTTGTCAATCTCTTGTTGATCTTTTCTGCATATATTGCAGGCATTATGCTACATATATTGATTTGTGTATATCTATATGTATAATATACACACGCATATATTTCTAACTTTTTAAAACTATATATGTCTACATTACTCACCCAAACATCACTGGACCATCCATAGGAAAGGCAGACACACACGATAAATCAAATTCATCATCTTTCATATCTCAATCACAAAGACCAGAGTTCTGAGTGCCTTGAAGAATAGTTTTTTGTGGAGCATTTGTTTGGGCAAAACTGATATGTAAGGGTTAGAGCTCATAAGGACTTATCTTGGTTAATTTTATCGCTGAGACAAAATACCCGACACTCAAAGTTGAAGAAGGAAAAGTTTATTGTGACTCACCATTTGTGGAGGTTTCAGTTCTATTTGGCGGGCTCTAAAGCAGGCCAAAGGGTCATCGCAGAGGAGAAACAGTCCATGGCAGGCAGAAGGCAGCATGACTGCAAACCACTAGCAAGTGACTTTCTCTTGTCCCTTAAATTCTGCCTAGGTTACACACCCTTAGGGAGGGTAGCACTCATACCCAACTAACCTAGACCAATCACACCCTTAATCTCAGCATCACACACTCTAGGTCCACCCACGTCTGAAAAAATCCTCACCAGAATTCCATGTTGCTTTCAGGGGACATCTAGCCACAAGCTATAACAGCACTCATAGTGTATCTGAGTCCCTTTCCATTTTACTTTGACTTACTTTACAATCTTATTTCATTCTCTTTGTTGGAAAAGATTGTATATACTTATGTACAACATGATATTTTGAAAATGTATACATTGTGGAATGGCTCAATTGAGCTGATTAATGTGCATTATTCACATATTTAGCATTTTGGTAGTAAGAATACTTAGTTTTTCTCTCAGTAATTTTCAAAATAAAATAACTATTGCTATCTGCAGCCACTATGTTGGACAATGCATTTCTTGAATTTTTTCTTCCTATATCACTGAAAAAAATTTTCTTTTTTTGGTACCAGGGATTGAATTCACAACCTCATGCTTGTCAGGCAGACACTTGTACCACTGAGCTATATCCCTGGCCCTGAAAATTTTTATTCATTTGGCAAACATCTCCCCAGTTATTACCCACAGTCCCTGGTAGCCACCTTTCTACTGTCTACTTCTATGAGCTCAACTTCTTTAGATTCCACAGATAAGAGAGATCATACACATACGTATACTTTTTGCCTGGCTCATGGCATTAGTCTGGCATTTCTGTGTCTGCTTATTTTACTTAGTGTAATACCCTCCAGGTTTAGTCATCTGTCACAAATTGACAGAATTTTCTTCTCTTTCAAGAAAGGGTAATATGAACCAGGCATGGTGGCATGTGCTTGTAATCCCAGCACTGGGGAGGCTGAACCAGGAGAATCACTGTAAGTTCAACGCCAGGCTGGGCTACATAAGTGAGATCAAGGGCATAGCAAGACCCTGTCTCAAAAAAAGAAAAAAAAAGGATAATTTTTTTATTCATGAGATAATGAACACTTAGGTGTATTCTGTATCTTTTGAGATACTGTTGCAGTGATGTATATATCTCTTCATACTGACTTTTTTCCTTTGGACGTCTATCAGTAGGGGGGCTACTGGATTCTACGGTGGTTCTAGCTTCAGTATTTTGAGGAGCCCCCTGCAGTTCTCCACAGTGGCTGTACTAATTCACATTCTCACCAGCAGTGTTGCAAGGGTCCCCTCCCTTTTCTCACTTTCTGTTATGGTTTGTGTCTAGGTGGCCCCCCAAGCCTCATGTAGTCATGGAAGCAGCTGAATCTAGTGTTTGTGATTGGTTTATTGTCTAGCACTGGGACTGGCTGTGTAAGTGCTGCACCTGCCCAGGGGTGGAGCTGGCATACAATGTAAGGTCGAGAAGGAGGCCTGTTTTTCCTTTTTTTGCTCTATTTTGCTCTTGCCCTTGCAGCTGCCATGAACAGCTGCCCCTGAGCCATGCACCCTGCCTTGGAATCAGCTGAGTATGGACTAAAACCTCCATAACTGTAAATAAACCTTCCCTTCCCTAATTTCGGGTGTTGGGTATTTTGTCTCAGCAATGAGAGAAAAGTAACCAAGACACTCTCCAACACTCATCATCTTTCATCTTCTTTATACAGGCCATCATCAGGTGTGAGATGCTATCTCATTAGGGTTAAAATCTGCATTTCTCTAATAACTACTGATGTTGTAGTAGATTTTCCTAAATTTGCATTTTTTTTTGAGAAATGTTTACTTGGGGCCTTTGCTCATTTTTAAATTGCATTATTTGTTTTCTTGATATTGAGCCAAGTTCAATGTATACTTTGGATATTAACACCTTATCAAATATGGGGTTTGTAAATATATTCTCCTAATCTGTAGGTTGTTTATTCATTCTATTTTTTTTTTCCTGTGCAGAAACTTTAGTTTGAAGTTATCTAAGTTGTCTGTTTTTCCTTTTGTTTCCTGAACTTTTGGGGCCATAGCCCCTCAAAATTAATACACAAACCAATGTCAAGGAGCATTCCTCTATGTCTTATTCTGATAGTTTTATAATTTGGGGTCTTAAATTTAAGTACTTGATCCCTTTTGAGTTAGTGTTCTGTATGGTGTCAGATAAGGGTCTCATTCCATTCTTCTACCTATAGAGATCCAGTTTTCTCAACATCATTTAACGAAGAGGTTGTTCTTTTCCCATTTTCTTCATAGCAACTTTGTAGAAAATCAACTGACTGTAAATGCATGTGTTTATCACTGGGCTCTCTGTTCTGTCCCACTGGTTTATGTGTCTTTTTTTCCAGTACCATACTGTTTTGATTACTATTCCTTTGCAATAGATTTTGAAGTTAGGTAATGTGGATACCTCCAGCCTTGCTCTTTTTGCTTAAGATTTACTTTGATTATTTGGGATCTTTTATGGTCCCATTCAAATTTTAGCATTTTATTTTTCTATTTCTGTGAAGAATGTCATTGATATGTTGATGAAGATATTGAATCTGTGGCTCACTTGAACAGCATGTTAGTCAGTTTTCCATTACTGTGACAGTTTTCCATGACTTTGACCCAAGATAATCAACTTTAAAAGATGAAAGGTTTATTTTGCCTTGTGATTTCAGTCCCCCAGTTGCTTGGTCCTATTGGCTTTGGGCCTGTGGTGAGGAAGTATACCATGGCAAGAGCATGTGGCAGAATAAACTGCTGATCTCATGGCAGCCAGGAAGCAAGGGGAGAGACAAGAAGGACTCAGGGTTCCAGTGGTTCCTTCAAGGACACATCCCCAGTAATGTCATGAGCAGGAGACCAAGCTGTTAACATAGGGGCTTTTGAGATAGACTCTGTGGAGATGAGAAGGGGCCCTGAGAATGGGGATAGGTAGGAAGGTGGGGAGGGGAAGGGGAAGTAAATATGTAAAATGGGAATGCAGCAATTCTTCAAGATAAGTGTATTTACTATGTATTCAAACATATAGTAAAAAACTTGGAAAAACATATTAGGTTTTGAGGGAAACGTACCCAAACTACAACATATAGTATGGACATTTTAACAATATTAATTCTGTCAATCCATGAATACATAATATATTTCCATTTATTTGTGTCTTTCTCAATTCTTTCATCAATGTCTTATTGAATTCAGTGTGCAAGTTTTTTTGCCTTGGTTAAATTTATTCTTATTTTATTTTTGTTTTGAAGCTATTGCAAATGAGATTTTTAAAAATTTCTTTTTTGGATAGTTTGCTGTTAGCATATAGGAATGCTGGCTGTTAAATTTTTGTATGTTGATATTATGTCCTGCAGCTTTACTAAAAGTTCTAACAGTTTGTGTGTGTGTGTGTGTGTGTGTGTGTGTGT
>RJWT010043190.1:0-12003 GCA_004365215.1 Cuniculus paca | reverse complement strand
AAAGACTCAATAAGATACAAAATTCCTGATAAATATGGAGAAAAGGTTCTGAAGTCCAATGGTGCTTTTTTTCTTTGATTTGATTGGTTTAAGTCCCTTTCCTACTATTTAATTGCAACATGTGAGAAGATAGGAACAGCTCTTTTGAAAAATGGGACACTACAGTAGCCATTGCTGGTTTCTTGTTGTCCGACTTGAAGGCCTGTAATGCTCTTTTGTTTTATCTGGTTTTGTATTACTTTGTTTTGTTTGAGTTTATTGTCTGTAAATGTATGAACAACCATTTTGAAGAAAGCAAGAGACACTAGGGTAACCACTGTTAATCTCCTGTTGTTATGTTTTGAAAGCCTGTATAGCTTTCAGTGTTCTGTTCTGAAATTCTATATTATGTTTGACTCTATTCTGTTTTGTTTTGCTTTGTTTTGTCTTGCTTTGTTTTGTTTTGTTCTATTCTCTTTAAAGTTAAAAAAAAGAAAATAACTGTTTCATGTTTAACCTCCTCATATTCTTTTCTCATAATGATTTCATTTTATGTTATATTTCCATCTTTATGTTTGCATGTGTCTTTTCCCATGCTCTTTCTATTTTATGGTATTGATATAGGACCTCTTTTGGTTTTATTTTTCAATTTTTGTTTAGATTGCTTTTTAAAGTTTGCGAGAAAAGTTCTGTTTTTGTCATTGTTTCTTCTTTTCTTCTTTGCCTATAAAATTTCTCTTGTATATATACTGGGTTTCTTGCAAATAATTGGCTTATATTTCTTATTTTGTGTCTTCACTGTTTACTTCTGAGAGTTTCCTGAAGTTTAATTTCAGATTTTGTTTTATGTCAGTTTCATGTAATCTTATGTTCAGTCTACTGCTGCAGAGATGTCCATCCTCCAACAACCATATTTTAAATCTCCATTTCTTCATATCCCTTCCAGTTTTGTTTGTTTATAATTGTGATGAGCACCTGTCCAATTTATTCTTCCAAATTAAAAGCATTGTATAGAATAGACATGAAGTTTGTCTTTAGAGTCATTACTTGGGATTGTCATATCTCTACATATGGTAGCTAATATCCTTAATTGTCAATATTACCAATTAATAATTTATATATTATAGTCAGGAACATATCAAAGGGAAGTATAGCACAGTTTGCTCAAGTTTGAATACATTATATGTATATACTGTGTTTCCTTAGTTTTTAGACTAAAATGTTTAAATTAGGAAATGAGGATGTAGGATATCATTGATGAATTAATGCTACTTTTTAATGATCATTTCTTTTATTGAATAATTGATCAATTATTCCATGAATAATGCATTAGTTTTGGGATAAAACTGACATTAAGATTACCTTTCTGGAATGTTTCAAATTAATTTCTCTCCTTTATGAAAATCTATTCAATTATATTAAATTTCAAATGGAAAAACTCAGAGTCTCAAGTGGTGTATAAAATCTAAATAATGTCAGCACTGTCTACTTCAGATTCTCCTTAAAATTGTATTTTGGAAGCCAGGCATGGTGGAATAGACCTGTAATCCCAGCCTATAAGTCTTAGACAGGAGAATCAAAAAATATAGCCCAGCCCAGGCAACTCAATGATTTGGCAAGACCTTGTCTCAAAAATTCAAAAAAGTTGGGGATATAGCTCAGTGCCAACATTCTGGGTTCAATCTCCAGTAACACACAAAAGGCTGATTTTGGAATTCTAAACCTTAAATACTTTCATATTTTAGCACAAAATTATAGAGTATATACACATTATGTCAAAACGTTAAGCTCCATCTACATATGTTAGTTGTTTTGTGGATGTTGACACTCACTTCTCAGACTCTTCGTGTTTATAATTTTTGCTTTTTAGTATCTATAATTGTTGAGTTATTGATGATGAAAATTCCATTGTTCAGGATATCATTCATGGAAAATCATTTGAAGAATGTTGTGCCTGTTTATTTTTTCCAGCATTTAAAAACACTTTCTTAGCCAAAGGCCCCATTAGGGTTCTATATGCTTAGAACTTACAGACAAATAATGCTTACTTTGCATTATACTTTGATATTATGGCCTCAAATTATAACAAAGAATATTATGAAGAATGTTCTTAAATGATTGTCTGTCATATAACAGCTGTCATTTGACAACATCGTTGTTCCTTGACCAATGCATTTTCCATTAATGTACACTAACAAGGGAAAATGAGCAACACTGAGAAAGATTTTTAAAAATCTATATATGTTGTAGAATCTTATACCTAGTCACAGAATAGTTACAAGAAGCATATATGTCTTTATGTAACCAAGTGCTAAAAAATACAAATACACAAGGAACTGATGAGCAAATTGTGTTAAATTCTGAGATTATTCACTAAGAGATTTTGTGTATCAAAAAATTCTAGGTGAAGATAAAAACTCACACTAGTTGACACATGAGAAAGAGGCCATAGGATGAGAAAAGACAAAGAGACAAGTTGGTAAAAAGGTTATCAATGAAAAAACTAAATTTGAATTAGTTTTAGCCATCTATTCCTAATGATTCTATTTTGACATTTCCTTATGTCAGAGTAGGATGCCTATTAAAAAAAACCAAGACAATAGGTGGCTAAAGCTGTTTTAGTTCTGCTGTAATGATGACAGGCTATTAGAATGTTCTGTTTATTCAAGAGCATAACATTTTGTTTGTTTAACATTTCAAATGCTTTGCTCAATATAAAGCTACTCAATAATCTTAATCTGGCCACCATCTGGATCCCAGATATGGGTGGAACTTCAATCAAATGACTAGCACATAATTATTGTATAAATTGAACAAGTTGGCTTTTAAAAGGAAATCTGAATAACCTATGAAAATGACATTGTTCATTTTAACTGTTTTCTTTCCTCTTTTCTGTTATTTCCTGATTGTTTCATTGGCTATTAGAAATATACAGCCTGATAGATTCTATTTATTTTATCTGATCGATTTTTTTTCTTTTTTAGTAAAGTTACATTTCAAAATAGTGGAGGTGAAGCTCCTAGGTAAAGATACTAAATCAAACAAGACTTTTTCAGTAGAAATTAATTTTTATTGTTTTGCTAAAAGGTTATAAAATATTAGATGTTTGGAAATAGAATAAATCAGTTCTCTACGCAGTTTTGGTTTGATTATAAAATGCCTGCTTCTCTCACTTTGTGGAAGACACTAAACCTCATAGTGCATGCTAACGTGTGTTTTGTTAGCCACTGATGCCCTGAAGAACCATTATATTCAGTAACTGAAGTCTCATACACACTTGCTCCTGTTTATCTCACCGTGTACCACAGATGGAGTAAATGGGCCTGTAATTCCTCAGGGTTTTAAAAAATTCACTGTCGTAGTTTAGAAATTGTGGATGCGCCATTGACTTCCTCTCATAACAGCCTGGGTCAGCGTAGCATCTTAGATGTAAAGCCTGCATAGATTAAACCAGTAGCTTTGCTTAAAATCTCTTTATGGATTGTTAATCACCAAAGGAGAGAATATAATGGATTGCAAATATTTACTAGACTTGTGCTTCTGGATACAGCTGTGCCTAGATAATTTGATCAAGGTTTGCAAGGCAACTTATCCCAAAGAATTTTGTAATTTTGGATTTAAATAAGGGAAAAAAGTATTTTGCTTTAGTGATTTTGATTGTGGGCCATTAAATTAAAGGTTTTCATTTATGACATAATATGTGAAAACAGACTTAGTACTATCCATTAACCACATGTAATTGGATGCTTAGGTATAAAGAAAAATTACATCTCCACATAAATGTGCATTGAAATTTTTCCCATGAGAAAGTAAAAAATTGTCAGTTCTGTTTAAAGGGCAGAAAAGCAGAATAATCCAAATATTAATCTTGTAAAAAATGTCTATTTCATTGATAATTTTTTACTTGAATTATGAACAAAAAGCATTCATTTCAAATGCATGGAAAATGAATCATATCTAATTAATAAAGCCTGTCTCACAGAGAAGCCCTTTCCTCCCCAGTGTGCATTGCTTTGTTTAATATTCCTTTAATTGCCTGGTGAGAAACTTTAAAGGGAGATATAATTTAGGCATCTGATCTTGCCCTGATCTGTTAGTTATTCTATCAAGTTTGCTTCTTTATTCACCTAATATTATCTGTTTTGAAAACAGCCCCAAATACAAGCCAGCAGTCAAAGCAAATCCTATAGGAAAACCCAGATGGGGAAACAAAAGATTCTGACAATAAGTCCCATACAAAAGTACTTACTGGGGACAGTGATTAAAATTAGTTCTGTAGGAAGATTATTTTCCTAAAAAATCATTAAGATAAAATCAGTGCTTGTAAACAGTTGTGAGAAAAACCAAAATTCTTTCACAAAAGGAGAGAAACTTTATACTCAAAAAGATAAAAAGCCACATGAGTTTTAAGATGAAAACTACAATATTTGAGAACCAAATAGTATTAGTATAGGTTCAAATATGAAGGAAAAAATATAAGGAAAATCTTACGAACTGCTACAGGAGGCTAAATATTTAATGATCCTGTTTCTGTAACTATGCAGGCATGTGAATGCCAAGTGGAAGGTACCTGTAGTGAATAGATCTTAAATAAAACTTAAGAAACAATTACCATAACTTTGTAGCACCTATAGCAATAGATGTACTAAACCAGTAAGAAAAAGTCAGATTAATTTCAGCTAATAATCTGGTTTTACACTCCCGCCACTTATTTAAAGTAAACTGTAGAGGAATAGAGTTATAATAGATATTTTGTAAAGGTTTTTCATGTGGGAAGAAAAAAAGAGACTGTATAATTATGATCCAGGGACACTCTGTTAGGGCCTTGAGGAACGAGCTAATCATGGAAGCAGTCAAGCTTTTACGTCACTTCCAAAGGCACCAGCATGTGGCAGTCAACCCCGGGATCCCCGGTGTTTCCTACCAAATGAAGCCCACCAGCCTGGACTTTTAGAGGAGGTGGGAAGACCTATGGGGCTGCTGAATACTTCTCTAATATTCCTGTACTCCTATAAGCCTAGCTTAATTTTATCACTTGCAGATCCATTTGACTACCTCTTTAATAGATCGATGCACTCCTGTTTAGAATGTCCATGGATTTGGGAAAACAGATACAAATTCAAGACAAATTTAAAATTACAATTTCTTTGAAAGATTGGTCTGTGAATAAAATGAAAAATGCTCTGAAAAGTAAACTAATAAGCAAAAGCTTGAGGAAACATGGATAATTTAAAATTTGGTCTAATGTAAGTGAAACTGAAGTTAGCCTATCTAAATGAATCCGTGATCGTGAGAGGCAGACTTTATTTTAACATGTTGCTCTGTCAGCCACACTTCTCTTATTACAGTCACAATTGCAGGTGTTCGGTTGCATTTGTCTTTATTCATTGGAGGCTTCAGGCTTTCCAATTACTTGATTGAGAATATATGTCAGTAGAGATAATGATAAAGTGACTTAATTTTTCTTTTTTGTGTTCTCTCTGTTCATTGCTTTAATTCCAAAGTTTTAATGTCAAAGTTTTAATAAAGTTCTAACTTATTCATATATATTTAAATAGGTTAGAAACTAAGATTAATATCTAGAAAGTTGTGACTTTTGTGAGGATTCTGACTAATCTGCATTTAGCAATGTCTTTGCTAAAAATATGTTAAAAACATTTTTTTTCAGATGGAAGTAAATGAGACAAATGACATTCTAACACTAATGGGAAAATATGTTCTTTCATTCTTCTACTTAGGCTCATGAGAACTTTCCATTTTTCCCACAGTCTATTGATTACTTTTGAGTTAAATCCTGTTTTAGTTTTAATGTTGTTTGTAATGCTGAGGAAACTATTAAAGGATGAAACTGAAATAGTACTGAAAAAATGTAATCAGGAGATCTTCTAGCACAGGTATTCAACTAGCTTATATATATATTGTCAGGGGAGAAAAGACAAACTCATAAAGAACTTTGGATTATATGAAGATTGTCACCCAAATATCAGGAGTTATAGGACTATTGTTTTGATAGGATACCAATGAGAATATCATTGGTTTGTAATTTCTGTGAGTTTTTCTGAAGATTAAGGGGATGTCACATCGATGGGCACTGGAAAACAAACATATAAAAGACAATAGAAGATAGCCAGATTGTCTTACTGAACAGATCTGGATTGGATTTAGAAAATTCACAGCTGACAAATTTTTTAGTGAGGAAAAAAATTTTTTTTTTAATCTGCAAAACTATATCTGTCAGGTTAGGATGGAGAGGAGGATGTTCTAGACAAAAACATCAGACAAATTCCTATAGAGGGAAAACTTAGAAAGTACCTGGACAGTACTTCTCCAAATTCTAAAGGCCCTGATCAAAAGCAGAAAAGTCAGCTGGGCCTGGCGGTGCATGCTTGTAATCTCAGCGCTTGGGAGGCTGAGGCAGGTGGATAGCTGTTAGTTGTTATTTCAAGGCCAGTCTGAACTGTATAAAGAAACCCTTTCTCAAAAAAAAAAAAAAAAAAAAAGCAGAAACACCTAAGAAACTGCCAGAGCCAAGAGAAGTTTAAAGAGATACTATCTGTAAATGTAAATGCTAAATGGGTACAGAAAAACTACACTGGAACAAAAGAAGCACATTAGGGAAAAAACAAAGAAAATGTGAACAAATCATGAATTTTGATTAATAATGTATGAAAGTCACTTCATTAGTTAGACCATATGAACCATACTAATGTAAAATGTTAATAAGCAAAACTGGATAATAGGTATGTAAGAATTCCCTGTGTTATCTATGCTGTTTTTTCTGCAAATCTGGAAAATTATTCCAAATAAAAGTCTCTCAAATATTTACAGAGTTTAAATCAGTGAATCTTTTGTACGATTACTTAAAATTACTTGAATATATATAGAAGTTGTAATGGGCTGTATCTAGATGTCACCCCAAGCCTCATTCAGTCAGAGGTGGGGCTTCTCAGAGGCGGTTGGATCTAAGGTGTGTGATGCTAGGACCAGCCATGCGATGCTGAGATTGATTCATGGTGTGATGCTAGGACTAAGACTGCCCTAACCTGGGCAGTGAGTGCTACCAGTCCTAAGGATAGATAGACTGAATAGACTATAAGAGACAGAAAGAGTATCGCTGCTTCTCACTCGTAGCTTGCTGCTTTTTCCCCTTGCTGTCTTCTGCCTTTGGCCTACCACAGACTGTTTCTCCTTAGTGATGCCCCTCTGCCATACCACTTTGTCTTGGAGCCAGTGAACTCTTAACTGAAACCCTACAAACTAAAAGCCAAGTAAACCTTTCCTCCTTTAACCTTGAGTGTGGGCTATTTTATCTCAGCAATGAGAAAAGTAATTAAGGCAGGAGTTTTGGTTTTAAAGGTAAAACACTCAAAGTCAATTACCAAATATAGAACAGTGGCTTAATAAATTATAGTGTGATTATATTGCACAGTAATAAAAAAAACCTGTGTTGTAGTAAAATGTTAAAACAACAAAAACTCTGTAGGCTATTGTAAGAAGAAAATGATTTACCAAAACTTCATTCCAAGTTTTATAAAAGATATTGTTTTTAAAATGATGTCTTAAACTATTGCATATTTCACTTTTTTTTTGGTTCATGTTCTTTGTAAAGCTGATTCTGGATCATCAATTTTGCATGCTATCACAATTTTTTTTCTTCATTTGATGTCAGTGGCTGGTGAGAAAGTTAAAGATTTTTTAACAGTATTTTGCAGAATTTTAAAAAAGATTTTGACACAGCAGAGAGCCTGGCATGAACTGAAGGCATGCACAGTGAATTTTGCCTAGCACACAGCCTTGGGACCTCATGTGCAACCTTGTAGGGCCCTGCCCAGCCTCCCCAAACAACCAGGGAGATTTGGAACAACCCCAGGGTCCTGCCTAGGCCATGCCCAGCAACCCCAAGCAGCAGGGCAGCCTCAGCAGTGGGCCAGGTGTGAACTGAAGGGATGCACAGCAAATTTCACCAAGACCTGCAGGCTTGGGACCTCATGTGCAACCTTGTGGGGCCCCACTCAGCAACCTGAAGCAGCCGGAGAGCTTTGGCATACAAAGTGGGGCATGTTGAAGGTCCACCCAGCATATTCCCCCAACTCAGGGAGCCTTCAACTGTCCCAAGAGATCTGGTAAGGCCTGTCTAATGACCCCCTCTCAACTGGGGAAACACTCTGCAGTACAGACAGCCACCCTCGACCCAGGAAAAACCTGAGACTTTGCATTCACCTGCCACAGGGGAATACAGGAAAATGACAAAACAAAAGAGCAAAATGCAATCTCACACATCCAGCCCATCCCAAACAAGGCTAAGAGACATGGATATAGAAGAAAGTATAAGCCATACACCAGAAACTTCTGAAAAGGTAACTGAAGCAAAGAAAAAACTCCATGAAGTTGTAAAGGAACTCAGATTAGAAGTAATCTCCCAGGTAAAACAAGAAATGATAAAAACAATGAAAGAAATACTAACCACATCTAAAGAAGACATAGTTAAAAAAAATAGAGGAGCACTGCAAAATGATGGAAACCTTGAATGAGCAATACAAGAAAGAAATAGAATGCATGAAACAGATTCAAAGAAATACCCAGGAAATAAAAAATTCCATCAAAAGCTGGCAAAGACACCTCAATGAATGAGAAGATAGACTTTCAGACCTTGAAGACAGGATTGCAGCTAGTGAAAAAGAAAGGAAAGATCTTTTAAAAATAATAAAGAATCAGAACATAACAATTCAACAGTTACAAGATGATGAAAAGATAAACAATATAAGTTTGATAGGTGTAAATGAAAAAGAAGACAACACAAATGATGTAAGAAGACTATTTATGGAAATAATAGATGAAAATTTCTCAAGTATGACAAAGGAAACTGACATACAGATAAGTGAAGTATATAGCCCTCCAATTAGCCATAACCAAAACAAATCTACCCCCAACATATAATAATCAACATTCCAGAAATTCAAAATAAGAAGAGAACATTAAAAACTGTTAGAGAATAGAAATAAATTGCTTATAAAGGAAAGCCCAGCAGAATCACAGCAGACTTCTCAATACAAACAATGAAGTAAAGAAGAGCATGGAGTGAAGTATTTCAAATCCTAAAGGAAAATGACTTCCAACCCAGACTGATGTACCCTGAAAAACTACCCTTCAAAATTGATGAAGAAATAAGATTCTTCCATGACAAAGAGCAGCTGAAGAACTTCATGACCACCAAACCAACCCTGCAAAGAATACTGAAAGATAGTCTAGATAGACATAAACGTAGCTATGACTTCAAGAACACCAACAGAAAAATATCACCAACCAGAGCAAATGATTAAAAAGAGGGAAAAGGTAAAGAAATCACAGCAGAATGATAACATAACAAAAATAAGCCAATATATATCAGTTATAACCATTAATGTAAATGGCTTTAATTCACCAAGTAAAAGAAACAGACTGGCAGAATGGATGAAGAAACAACACCCAGCCAAATGCTATCTACAAGAAGCCCATCTAACCCCAAAGAAAATTCATAGACTGAAACTCAAAGGATGGAATACTTCAATACTTCATGCAATAGAAACCTCCAAAAAACCAGGGGTAGCTATACTGTTCACAGACAATGTGAACTTCAAACCAAGAATGATCAAAAGAGATAAAGAAGATCACTACATACAGGTTTGGGGAAAACTTCAAGAGGAAGAAATAACAATCTCTCTTTTTTTTTTAAATTTTTTTTATTTTAAAGAGAACAAAACAAAACAAAACAAAAGAAAACAGAATAGAGTCAAACACAACATAGCATTTCAGAACAGAACACTGCAAGCAATACAGGTCTTCAAAACATAACAACAGGAGATTAACAGTGGCTACCCTAGTGTCTCTTGTTTTCTTCGAAATGGTTGTTCATACATTTACAGACAATAAGCTCAAACAAAACAAAATAATATAAAACAAAAGAGTGAAAGCATTACAGGCCATCAAATCAGACAACAAGAAACCAACAATGGCTACCTTACTGTCCCCTGTTTTCTTCAAAAGAGCTGTTCTTATCTTCTCACATATTGCAATCAAACAGTAGAAAAGGGACTTAAGCCAATCAAATCAAAGAATAAAAGCACCATTGGACTTCAGAACCTTTCCCCCATATTTATCAGGAATTTTGTATCTTATTGAGTCTTTCAGTTTTGTACACTAGGGAGACGATGCGGTGCTTACACATGTGAGTTTGGTTTATTTCACTCCCAGCACCCCAACAACAATCTTAAATATATGTGTACCAAATATAGAAGCACCCAGATATATAAAACAAATACTAATAGAAATGAAAAATCAAATAGGCAATAACACAATTGTAATGGGAGACCTTAACACCTCCATGACACAAAGACAGATCAACTAGATAGAAAATCAGCAAAGAAATAATAGAACTGAATCAAACTTGTGAACAAATGGACTTGGTAGATGTGTACAGAATATTCCACCCAACAACATCAGAATATACAATCTTCTCAGCTTCACAAGGGACATTCTCTAAAATAGACCATATACTAGCCCATAGAACATGCTTAAGTGAATGCAATGGAATCGAAATTATCCCATACATATTATCTGATCATAGTGCCATGAAACTGGAAATTAATGACAAAAGAAACTGCAAAAAGTCCTTAAACACATGGAAATGAAATAATACACTCCTGAACAATCAGTGGGTCACAGAGGAAATTAAAGAAGAAATTAAACAATACCTACAAGCAAATGAAAATACAAATACAACTTACCAGAACCTGTGGGATGCAATGAAAGCAGTCCTCAGAGGGAAATTTATTGCAGTGAAGCCCACATCAGGAAAACAGAATGAACACAAATAAACAACTTGATGCTACACTTCAAAATTCTAGAAAAAGAAGAGCAAGTCAAGCCCAAATACAAAAGAAAGGAGGAAATTATAAAGATTAGAGCAGAAACTAATGCAATTGAGACTAAGAAAACAATACAAAAATGAATACCAATGAATCAAAGAGTTCATTGTTTGAAAGAATAAATAAAATAGATAAGCCCCTAGCCAACCTTATTTTAAAAAGGAAAGAAAAAACTCAAATTCATGCAATAAAGAATGAGAAAGGTGAAATTACTACAGACCTGGATTAAATACAGAAGGTCATCAATACCTACTTAGAAACTCTTTACTCTCATAGGTTCAATAACACAGAAGAAAGAACACATTTCTAGAAACATAGGAATTGCAAAAGCTGAAACAAGAAGATGTAAAACTGCTGAATAACCCAATTTCAGTTAAGGAAATTGAAAATGTAATTAGAACCCTACCAACAAAGAAAAGCCTAGGTCTAGATGGATTCACTGCTGAATTCTACAAGAAATTCAAGGAAGACTTTATGCCAACACTCCTCAAACTCTTCAATCAAATCAAAAGGGAAGTAAGCTTCCCTAACTCATTCCTGGAAGGAAGTATTACCCTAATAAGAAAACCAGAGAAAGATCCAATCAAAAAAAGAACTACAGGCCAATCTCCCTAATGAACATTGATGCAAAAATCCTCAAAAATACTGGCAAACAATGCAGCAAGTCATCAAGAAAAATACATACCATGACCAAATGGGATTCATCCAAGGAATGCAGGGATGGTTCAACATATGAAAATAAATAATAGTAATACACCATATCAATAGAGCTATAGATACAAATCACATGATCATTTCAATAGATGCAGAAAAATGTTTTGATAAAGTCCAACACTCACTCATGATAAGAACCCTACAGAAAATCAGAGTAGATGGTCTTTACCTCAATCTGATAAAAGCCATCTATGACAAGCCAACAACCTGCTTCACATTAAATAGTCAAAAACTTAAAGCTTTCACTCTAAAATCAGGAACAAGACAAGGATGTCCACTATCACCACTCCTATTCAATATAGTGCTGAAAACATTAGCCAGAACAATTAGACAAGAGAAAGAAAAAGAGGGAATAAGAATAGGAAAGGAAGAAGTCAAATTATCATTGCTTGCAGATGACATGATA
>RJWT010043189.1:0-11994 GCA_004365215.1 Cuniculus paca | reverse complement strand
CATATAAAGAATTAAAAAATATCAGGCCCTCGAAATTCAAAGACCCAATCCAGAAATGGGCATCTGAGATGAAAACACACTTCTCAGCTGAACAAATACGAATGGCAAATAAATACATGAAAAAATGTTCAGTATCATTGGTCATTAGAGAAATGCAAATTAAAACAACTCTGAGATTTCATCTCACTCCAGAAAGAATTGCCAGGATCAAGAAAACCACCAACAATAAATGCTGGAGAGGCTGTGGGGAAAAAAGAACCCTTCTCCACTGTTGGTGGGAGTGCAGACTGGTGCAACCACTGTGGAGGTCAGTCTGGAGGTTTCTCAAAAAGCTAGGAGTGGAAGTCCCATTTGATCCAGGTATTCTGCTTCTGGGTGTATTCCCAGAAGAAGTGAAATCATCTTACCACAGTGATGTATGTGCACCCATGTTTATAGCAGCACCATTTGTAATAGCCAAATCTTGGAAACAACCCAAATGCCCATTAATTGAGGAATGGATAAAAAAGATGTTGTACTTTTATACAATGGAGTACTATTCAGCTATAAAAAGTGATCACATGGAGGCTTTTATAGGTAAATGGATGCGACTTGAGACCATACTCATAAGTGAAATAAACCAAACACACATGTGCAAACACCACATTGTCTCCCTAGTGTAAGAAACTGAAAGACTCAATTAGATACAAAATTCCCAATAAATACGGAAAAAAGGTTCTGAAGTCCAATGGTGCTTTTATTCTTTTATTTGATTGGTTTACATCCCTTTCCTACTATTTGATTGCAATATGTGAGAAGATAGGAGCAGCTCTTTTGAAAAATGGGACACTACGGTAGCCAGTGCTGGTTTCTTGTTGTCCGACTTGAAGGCCTGTAATGCTCTTTTGTTTTATCTGGTTTTATATTACTTTGTTTTGTTTGAGTTTATTGTCTGTGAATGTATGAACAACCATTTTGAAGAAAGCAAGAGACACTAGGGTAACCATTGTTAATCTCCTGTTGTTATGTTTTGAAAACTTGTATAGCTTGTAGTGTTCTGTTTTGAAATGCTATATTATGTTTGACTCTATTCTGTTTTGTTTTGCTTTGTTTTGTTTTGTTTTGTTCTATTCTCTGTAAAATAAAAAATTTCTTATTTCTAGTATATTTGTTTGTTATGCAAATAAAAAGAAAAAAATCATTCCCTTGGGTGAAGAATGATCCTAACAATTAAGAATTTATTGGTAATTATTTTGTGTATAATGAACATGACTGAAAATGTAGAAAATGAAAGAATTTTACACAAAATGAAAATGCATGTCTAATACATATATGCATATATATATATGTATATATATATAGTTAGTTAGTTAGTTAGTGTTTTATCACCAAATTCTGTGAAAAAGCATGTGAACATCCACAAATGGAAGTGTCATCAAGTCTGTGTTGAGTGTATATTTAGGTCAAAAGGAGTCACAAGGGAATAGGTGCCTGACAGCTATAAATGGCCTCCATTTATTGAAAACCTTATCTTAGGGGCCTTGTGTACTACACCATACAGTGTGATGAATCCCTTGAAAATTTTAAGCAAGTAAATGATAAAACCCAATTCACATTGAAAAGATCACATGGTGTCAATGTAGCTAATTAACTGATGGAAAAGAAAAGAATGGAAGAAAGAAATGAAAGACTATTTATGAACCATATGTATTTAAGGTGAAATGTGCCATTTGTATGAAATAAGACTGTGATTATCAGCAGATACAAAGCAGGGGACAGATTTACAGAAAACTAAGAAGATAGACTCACCAGATTGGACAACTGAGAAACTGTGAAAATGAATGAGGTGAAGAATCAATAAGGTGAATATGTGAATTAGGGGCGTTACTATTAAGTGAGTTGAGATCACAAAGGTAAGTTGGAGTGAGAAAATGATTCTGCCTTGAGCCAACTGCAAAAGATCATGTGGGGTATTCTACAAGGTTTGAATATGTGCATCTGCCTATTAGGACCAGCTTCTTATCCAGAGCCATGAAACTGAGAAGCATCAGTACACAGGTAGCTATTGATACTAAGGAAGAATGAATGCACCTGACTCACGCTGTGGGAGGTGGGGAAGGCAGAGACTGAGCCCAGAAAGGCTCAGAGGAAGAGATAAATCAGAGAAGTGAGAGAAAAACCAAATGGGAATCCAACTTTTGCTGCTGGATTAAAGAGGCTGGTGTTCCTCTATTTTCTTGATTAGTTTTATTCTTGACCATTTGGTTCAAACTAAAATAGATTCTACCTACAGAATAAAAGTTTAACAAAACCTATGCTATATTCTAAGTGTTATGATTTATATCTAGGTGGCCCCCTAAATCTCATGTAATCATAGAAGTGGCTGAATCTAGCCTTTGTGATTGCTTTGTTGTCTAGCGCTGGGATTAGCGGTGTGAGTTCTGCACCTGCCCAGGGTTGGAGCTCACATACAATGTAAGGTTGAGAAGGAGATGTGCTTCTCTCTCTTTTGCACAGTTCCTTCTTGCTGCTTGCTGACCTCCATGAATGGCTGCCCCCTCAGCCATGCCACCCTGCCTTGGAGCCAGCTGGGTATGGTCTAAAACCTCCAAACTGTAAGAAATAAACCTTCCTTTCCCAAATTTTTGGTGTCAGGTATTTTGCCTCAGCAATGAGAGAAAAGTACCAAGAACTAAGCATGTCAGATACATGAGAAGAATCTTATTTTTATTTCAGTAACACTGAAAATAAGAAGCTATATAGAGAAAATGAAAAAAAAAAGCAGAATATTGTCTTTTTGTCACTTTCCATCTAAAGAGTATAAGTAAATAATATGAAGCATGCATGCTTCATTTGTTTGCTGCTAAATCTTCTTCTCTTTGACTGACTTTTTGGCATAATAACATACAGCCAACGAGTATGACTTAGCACCAAAAATAATTCAGTAACTTTAAGCGCATTCTCTTTCAACAATTCAGAAACCCTACTGTCAGTATTCTTCTATGTACTGTGTAACGAAAATCCCTACCATGTTCAGAAACTCATTTTTATCTTGAATCTCCTCAAATTCTGTTCACTGACAGATTGAAGGAGACATCTGTGCTCATGATCATCCCTCCACCTTGACCCCCAAAACAAATAATGACTGATACAATTTTTGTCATTTGGATGATCAACAAATGTTTCATCGGTGGATAAAAAACTGAATATGTGAGTAGACTAGCTCATATTTTATAACTAGTGAAATATAAGACATAAAATTATTCATATTAGTGGTAAAATTAAAAGGTATGTGGTGAATAATGCCAGATATTTATTAGGCGATTTACCACAATCAAGAAAAAAATGAGTAACAATGATATTCTAGTTTTAAAGACGAAAAAATTCAGCTCAGAAAATATTACTCAACTTGAAGAGAAGATGCTAAGACTTTTCAATACTTTATTTGTGATTCCTAAATCCATGTTCTCTGCAATATAGGTGATGAAAGAAGGTTTGTGTTCAATAGTAGATATTGATGCTTACCAAGTGGTATTCTAAACTGTAACACAAAATTATAAAAATACCCTTATGCTCACAATGTGCTCCACTCTCAACTACTTTGATTAATATTAGTATATAATAAATCACAGGAGCTGCTCACCAGAAAAAGCAGGGCATGATTAGAAACTTCCAGTCCCACCCCTTCTCCAATCTACAAGGAAGGGAGACTGAAGATTGAACTGAACACCAATCATCAATGATGAAATCAATTGTTCCTGTGTAATGAAGCCTTAATATAAAATAAATTTAAATAAATTTTAGGAGGACAGAGTTCCATGTTGCTGAATAAGTGGAGCTTCATGGAAACTTGTAGTCTTAGAGGAGGCATGAAAACTCTGTGCCCTTTACCATGTACCTTGACCTATTTATCTCTTTCATTTTGCTTTTTATTTGTATCCTTTATCCTTTGTAAAAAAGGAGTCAATGTCTAGGCATGGTGACACATGCCTATAATCCCAGCTACTTGGGAGGCTGAGGCAGGAGAATTAAGTTCAAAGCCAGTCTGGGTAACAGCAAAAAATTGTCTCGAATTATAAATAAATAAATATGTAAATATAAATAAATAGGCTGGAATTGTAGCTCTCCAGTCCATGAGTTCAATCCTCAGTACAAAAATAAATAAACCCATGACTAAATATAAGTAAAATGTTTCCAATGGGTCTGTGAACAGTGTTTGCAAATTAATTAAACCTGAAGAGCGATTTATGGGGACCTCAATTTATAGACAGGTGCTTAGAAGCACAGCTGAAACCTGAAGCTTGCAACTGTTATCTAAAATGAGCAGCAATCTCTGGGGACTGAGCCTTTACCCTGTGGGACCTGAGGCCACCTCCAGATAGATAATATCAGAATTGAATTAAATTGTAGAACATTCAGTTGATATTACTGGAGAATGACTGGTTGTTGGTGGGGAGAAATTCCCATGTATATTTTAGTGACCAGAAGTGAAGCACGTTGTGTTGAGTGAAATTGTGTGAGAACAGAGAGACTTTCTTTTAAAACAGCTGAGGACATTTTCTTTCTTTGTTTGTTTTTCCCATCTTCTTCACAAGGCTGCTTCATAACTTCAGTATCATCTTATTATGGAAGACCAACCAGATCACCCAACACAAAGATACCATGCAGTCACTCTCTGGTTATACAAAATTATTGCATCACCAATTGTAATTGTATTTTTAAAAGATTTATCACTAGTTTATTGTCTTTATTTGATTTTTTTTCCTATTTCTCCACTCCCGTTATGTTACAAGGTCCACAAGGGCAACAAGGATGTTGTCCCTTTGAGCAGTCAGCACGTAGAGTGGAGTTTGATATATAGTATGGATTCAAAAACATAACTTGTAAAATGCAAATTTTGCAACCCCAAATCACTCCATCTTGAGTGGTTGAAGAATCTGTATCCTATCTTTTACAAATGCAAACATACAAGCAAAATCTTACAGAAATCCTCTCCTGACATCCCAACCCTGAGGTTCCAAATTCCTGAAGTAGACATGCTTGCTCTAAAACTTACCCCTATCCTGTATGCCCTTTCACATCTGGTCTCGCTGCCTCTCCAGATTGCCCCTCCTCTCTGTCTCATTGCAACCAACTGTCTGAGAAGCAATAGCATTTGAGGATGAAGTATACACACTCTAAATCTGGACTATTTGGACTTGACTACTGCAACTGGCAAGTATTAGCTGCTTGACCTCAGGCAACTCACTCGCTGCACTTCGAATTCCCAATCAATAAAATGGAATTGAGTATTTATTTGGGAGGAATTAAATACATTAATGCATCTAAATATTTTAGAATGAGACTCACCATATAGTTTATGAGTGTTAATATGTGTGTTTTTCAAAATGTTGGCATCCACACTTTTAGATTTTCTTTAGTTTTTATTTTGTTAGTACATGTTTGTGGTACATAATGATTACATTTGTCTTAATATAAACTCATCATTGGTATTTAGCAACTAATAAATTTAATTGTAGTTTTCAAAATTCACACAACTGATTGAAAAGCTGTGATTCTCTTTAAAGAGTTAAAGTAGGTACCCTCAGAACACTTAAAGCAGCGTAAATCTACTGAAGTGAAAAAGAAAAAAAATCAAACTGCTCTGTTACTTTTCTGATCTCCATTGTAAATAATAAATATGGGTAATCAGAAGAATACCTAAAATATTCTCCAGTTAGAAGACAAATCACGTAGACATTTGAAATTGAAACAAGCATCTTAAATTATGTTCCCATGCAAAGATGTGTGCGTGTGTGTGTGCGTGTGTGTGCTTCCCATATTGAGTTCAAATGCAACAAGCTGAACATGTGCTACAGAGCTAAATGAGTAATGCAGTTTTTACACTGGGTCCACGCAAATGTTGTGGTTGGACAAAATAAGGATATGGTAAAAAAGCAATCTGGAAATGCCATCGCCACCTCAGTGATTAAGAGAAAAGCTCCGCTAACTCCTACTCAAATATCAATGCAAAATATATGGAACAACTGATTAGTATGAAGAAATAAAATATATGGTGTTTAAGAATATAGGACTAACATTTTGACAAGGCATTTACACAAATTTAGGAAACAAATCTGAAACAACTCAATTTTTCGTTTTCACTTTCTATTTCCTTTATTTTTGCTTACAAGCCTCAGTGCACTTGGATTTAAACCCTGGGAAAAATCACCAAGTTGTATAAGGTGTACAGAAGTGCTGAATGCCACTAGATGTTAATATCTTGAAAGCCAAAAGTTAGTTTTTGACTAATTTCCTAAATCAGGAATATATTGTCAAAATGACTGTCAAATTCTCCAAGGCCAAGATCTTTCTATGACTTAGCAATTTTTTCTCAGTTGTCCCTTCAAAAATATTTTATCCATAGTTAAATTAAACGAGAATGTGATTGAAAGGAGGTCAAGATAGAGAATATAGTACCATATCAAATAGTTGTCTTAATTTTCTCATCATTTGTTCCATATACCTTATCTTTCTTCACTGCTAGAAACTCCTGTTAAGGATTAGCTTCTTGATAAACACATCCACAGTTAAAGGACTACACTGTAATCTAAGTTTTCAGGTGAGGTTCAGTCATAAATAAACAAAGGCCAAGTCATTCATGTTAGAATTGTGTGAATTAATAATCAGAAATTAATCAAATATTATGACCCAATAGTAAGAGATTCCTATGAGAGACATTGCAGAAGCTGAATTAGAAGCTGCAAGAAGAATCAAGTCATTAAATCAATTAAAAATTAAAATATAGATGCTTGACAAAAGGGGAAGAACCTCAGAACTAGACTCAATCTATTTTTCTTTAGACTATATCAAAAGGAACCATAGGCATAACATCAAAGAATATTTAGGTGGAAATTACATATCTGTATTAAATCTCAGACAAGATTTTGCCGTTGTTCATAAAGGCTAAAGACAAAATGTCCTGGCATAACTCTGAAGAGGTTATCGATTATAAGTAGGAGAATATTTGATCTACAATGTAATAAAAAATTAAATAGACCTGAAAAAATTCAGAAATACAGCAGCTTTAGAAGATTTGACATAGTGAAGCAATAATGCCACAAAGCACATAGTTTCTTTTACATTTAATTGTCCTACCTTCTACATCCTGCCCTATGATTTCTGACAGCTGTCAGTTCTGCCATCTAGTATTCACTTTCCAGGGAAGAGAGAAGGAGATTTAAATTTAGAGTTCCCAGCAAAACTTGGAGATACCAGAATAAATATTCGAAATTTGAGGTTTCCAATCTGGCCCTAAAGATCACTGAAGTAATTTAGTCTATATGGTTCATTCTTTCCACAGTGCTTTTCAAAACAAAACAAAATCACAACAAAATAGGCTTCAGAAACTCGAAGTAGAAATGCAAAGCCTGTAGTTACATTAGATTGTAATCAAAATATTGAAATAATGTCTCAATTAACTACACTAGGCTTAATTTTTGGCTTTCAAATATCTTGTTCTTATATATAAAAGCCCTGTACTTCTTATTTGACCATGGTAAGATTCAACTGTTTTTTTTTCTTTCCGGAACCGGGGATCAAACTCATGACCTCTTGCTTGTCAGGCCGGTGCTTAGGCCACTGAGCTAAATCCCCAGCTCTTTCAACTATCTATTCTTACACACCTATAGGAATATGTGGTCCAAGATGGATCAGTGCAGGAAGGTAGAATCTTTCACATATAAGTATCAGGAAAGGATTTCTAGAAAACAATTTTCATATGTATGGTTTTATTTTGAATGGCTTAGTTGTTGTAAATAAACCAGTGCTTTACAGCAAAACAACATTGTTTGAAATCTCTGTATGCAGCCACAAGTAAAATAACCACCAAACCTAAAATACCTAATCATAGAAATCAGTAAGTTCTCTCTTTGGTTAAGACAACTTTCACTATATTTCTTTCACTCATACCTAAAAACAATTTTTTAACTAATAAAATATGGCAATCTCAATAGTGCTACAAATATTCATCAGTCATTTTTGACCAAAGGCCAAAATCTTTTTATAATAAAACTAAATAGTGTGACAACTTTACAGATTTTTTTTCCTCAGCAAATTCCACTGCTGTTTGGATGCTAATTTTCAAATCCTTGGCATGGACTAACTTTTTCCATGTTTAGGTCCTGACTTTTACATTCTGCAGTAATTACCCACCCACAGCAGTAATCAGACCACCTGATCTCTTAGAAAACTGTAAAATTTCACAGTAATAGCACAATTTCAAGAAAAACCTTTAAAAATATTTACCAAGCAGTACTATATTTTACCTAACAGTGCTGTTATTTTTATATCAAACACGAATTGAGTATTCTTCCCTTTTGTAATTTTATACATTTTTCTATGACAACTGAAAGAACAACCAAGTATAAAAAAATATAAATTGCTATATTGTCAATCAGACAAAGAGACAGACATACTAAATCACAAACCCAAATACAATTTAAAAAATAAAAAGCCATCAGGGCAAAAATGGAAGTCTGTGTCAAAAGCAAGTGCAAACTCAGATATTTTAAATAAAGTAATGACCCCTGAAAGAGGATGATATGGTTCCAGAACTACTAAGAATGTATTTCATGGGAAATGTGAATGAGCTACTGATGCTCTAAACCAAGACTAATGAGTAACAGAAGATTAAATAAGAACCTGCATAGATATGACATCTTTTCAAAAAGCAATCAGGAGGTTATCTACCATGAGCATCACGGTGACAGATAATCAAAGCCAGCTGAAAATAAATAAACTATGGGCACTGGAGACATAGAGATGTGCTGTGAAAACCCTACACACTGCTCCTCAGTAGAGGCGTAAATGACAAAACAGAGTAAGAGAATATGTCCCAAGCTTGCCTTGCTTCAACTGCCACTTACATTCCTCATCCTTCGATTTATTTTGGCAAATATTTAAATCATATTTATTCACCTTATTTAAAATTAAGACTCAAAGAAAACCAATGTGAATGGCATACTCATAGATTAAAAATTTCAATTAGTTGGTTAAAAGCAATATAAGAAGAAAAAAGATTTAAAATATCACCAGATGATTAATCATAAATTAAATGACAGTTTTTAATCAAGTTTTCCTGAGTTCAAGCAAATAAAAGAAAACATAAAGAAAAACTTACAAGGCCAGAAATTCAACTAAGTTTATAGAGCTCAGAAAAATATGGAAAAGAGAAGTAAAATAAATCCTCACCAAAAACCCAACATCAACACACATACCCACACTATTCTATTCTATTCTATTCTATTCTATTCTATTCTATTCTATTCTATTCTATTCATGACCTGAAAGGCAGACTTAAAAGAATCAACATGTAATTTTTAAAAAACTAAATGGGCCATGGACATAGCTCAGTGGCACAGCGCCAGCCTAGCAAGCACACAGTCCTGAGTTAGATCTCTGGTCCAAAAAAAACTAAGTAAAACTGATTAGAGACCCAAATACATAAATGGAGGACAAAAGAAATACATTGTGTTCATGACATTACTGAACATTAGAACATAACACATGTAGTAACACAGTAATGAAAACAGAACATATGTGAACTATGTAAGAATAAGACATTTTTTAAAATTCAAAAGTTTACTATAAACATACTTTTTTCAAAAGAAGGAAATTCTTTACTTAAAAATTAAAGTCACATAAGATATTCTAGAAAGTTGATCCAGAGCAATAAAACTAAGAAAAATACTGAAAGAGCCAAATGAATAGACAAACTCTCAAAATTGATAAGAGAGTTCATCAAGATTACTGGATAGGAGGTAAACAAGCAAAATCAGTGGCTTTCCAAAGGATAGCTGGTGAAAATTAATAAGCAAGTGAAAAATTGGGAAAATCTAATGTTTGTGATATCTAAAATCAGTAAAGGTTCAGTTTATAATGTATAAACAATATGTGCTATAAAAAAATCTGTACAAGAATTTTGCAGAAATTGGAAACAAAAGGCTCATAAGTTTGTGAAATAGAGGAAAGATGGTTATACACACCAGCAATTAAAGAATATAAATTAAAATAGTAGCAAGATATTGGATATAGAAACCTTTATGTAGTGTTAGGAATATAGACTGGCATAGCCATTGGGAAAAGCAATCTATTAGCATAAAAACTTATTTGGTGGGAGCCGAGGATGTAGCTCAGCAGCACAGCGCTGGCCTGGCATGAACGAGGTCATGAGTTCAATTTGTGGTACAAAAGAAGAGAAAAACATTTGGTGTACATGAACTTTTTAAATCAGGAGCACTGTTTCAAAAATATGCCCAAAAATGTCTTCATATTCCTAAAAAATGACCATGTACAAAAAAGTATATTGCATCATTACTAGTGTAGCGAGAAGGTGAAACAATTTAGATGACAGCCACTGAGGAGATTGATAAATTACCTGTGACAGGTGTGCATTACAGAAACCTATGCAGCAATATATATGCAAACACGGATAGGTATTTAAAACAAAATACTGAATTAAAGAACTAAGGACGGGCATGAGGTGAATTGGAAAAATATACAAAAAATAAAATACATGTTTTGGAAGAATACAAACAAAGAATGTTTGCCCATCAAATGGTTTAGTGTGTTTAGTAGTTACTAGGTGTGAAAAACAGAATAGGAGAGGGAATGCCAATAAGAAAGAGTACTTAAAGAAAAGGCAACATATCAGGTGCCTTTGCACTAAAGAATATTATTAGATCAATTCACTACTTCTAGAGCCCAATGAATACAAAACAAATCATACATTTAAAATAATGGTTAAATAACAAGAAGAAAGCCAATACTTTTAAAATGTATGAACTTCAAAGATAATAAATTCTACAATGTCCTATTAAGCAGTTAGGTTCATTTTAGAGAAATAACATTACTGTATGTATTGTGTACATATGTGTAAAAAATAATTACTTGTATGTGTTAAATTTTAAATAACAAATTTAAAGGGAATTCAAAAATCCATTTGTCTTTAAATATAAGTATTGAAAAAGTTGTAAAATAATATGAAATGCCCAAGTAAACACAAAATGTAAACATGAGCTAAAATAATAATAATAATAATGATAATGGGGAAAGGAGATCAAAAGATGGAGGGACGGAGGTGGGTGTGCAGGGAAAGGGGAATAAAAAGAATGAAGATGTGTTACGTACATGTGCCTACCTACTCTCTAAAATGAATGTAAACTTCATGTATTACAACATGTACTAACAAAATTTTTAAAATTTAAAAACATATAGAAAAACCTGCTAAATAAGTACTATAGACTGCATGTTATGTCGTCCCTTGAATTTATACATTCAAAAATTGACTTACCAGTGAGATGAAATGAGGCAGTAGGGCCCCAGGAAATTAATTAGGTTTTGGAAGTGGAACCCTTAAGGTAGAATTAGTGCCCTTATAAAAACAGATTCAACACTGTTGACTTCCTCCTCCTTCCTCTTTCCTTCCTTCCTTCCTTTTTTCCTTTCTCCCTCCTTTCATCCCTCCCTGCCTACCTCCCTGCCTGCCTGTCTGCTTTCCTCTCTGTCTCTCTTGGTCCTTCTTATCATGTGGACAATCTGATATGAAACTTTGAATCCCCTGACCTGTGGAAAAATTAATGCTTGTTGAGGTTGTTTTTCTATAAGATTTTTTTTTATTTTAAACTGAAAAAAGAATGAAAATGATGATACAGAATTTCAAAACAAAATAATAGGAGATTAATAAAGGTTCATACATTGCATATTATTATCTTCAAAGTAGTTGCTCAAATCACAAGATACAAGCATGAAAAAAATGTTCAAACAATGAAAGTACAAACCATTCTTTTCAACAAACTAATACATGTTAGTAGTATATTTATTTATCTTGTATGTGTGTGTATATATGTGTGTGTGTGTGTGTGTGTGTACAAAATCTTTTCCCTTCTTTCTTTTCTCCTTTCCCCCCATCCCAGTTCTTTCCTTTGGAGCAGTTTCTTCTTTCACTTTCACAATAGCTATTGTAAATTTTGGATC
>RJWT010043188.1:0-11982 GCA_004365215.1 Cuniculus paca | reverse complement strand
GATCGTTGTGAGTTCGAGACCAGCCTGGGCTACAAAGTGAGCTCAAGGCCAGCCTGAACGGCACAGTGAGACCCTGTCTCAAAAACAGGGCTGGGGATCTAGCTCAGCGGTCTAAGCGCCTGTCCGGCAAGCGCAAAGTCGTGAGTTCAATCCCCGGTGCCGCAAACAAAAACAAAAACAAAAAAAAAAAACACATAATTTTGACTGTATTGGTTTTAGCTTACAATTTGAAAAATTCTGCATATTTTATTTGATGAATTTCTTTCTTTCTTTTTTTTTTTTTTGCGGCACCGGCGATTGAACTCACCACCTTGCGCTTGCCGGGCAGGCGCCTAGACTGCTAAGCTAGATTCCCCAGCCCTGGTGTTTTTGAGACAGGGTCTCACTATGCTGTTCAGGCTGGACTTGAGCTCACTTTGTAGCCCAGGCTGGTCTCGAACACACAACGATCCTCCTGTCTGTCTCAGCCTCCCGAGTGCTGGGATTACAGGCGTGAGCCACCACGCCCAGTTTATTTGATGAATTTCTTGATGTTTTTCACCATTACTATGTTACTATTACTGTCCTACTGATTTCTTGATGTTTCTCTTCATTAATATGTTAATGTCTTTATATCTTTGGGTTTTGGTTTTTTTTGGTGCTGGGGATCAAACTTGACCTCGAGCTTGCCAGGCAGACGCTTATGCCACTAAGCTAAATCCTCGGCTTCTTTGTTTTTTGTTTTTTTTTATTTAAATAGATTTTTCTATTGCTTGACCTTTTGCCAGAAATTTTAAAATGAAGTTCCCTAAAAAGTACCTTTTTGATCAACTGATTCTTCACTGAATCACAGATTAATTTTGAGGTGAACTAAATGTTTTTCCAATATTATATTGCCACTTGTTTTTTAGATCTCATTTGAGTTAGAGCATCTACCACAGTTCATCTTAATTATATTTATGTTTGAATTTATTTCCCCTGCTAGCAAGAACAACTTTTAATTCACCTCTATCACAGCATATAATAGTAGTGAAGAAATTTGTTTTGGGCCATGAATAAATCAACTGTGTGAGACAAGAACTTCTTACACATTTTCTGCACAGCTCCTTAAATAGTTCTTGCCTAGAGTTCCTTGTATATTTCTGGAGGCAAAGTTTTAATAAGCCTGAAACTACAGTCTAAGGTAAGATACCTTATCTGTCTGGAGAATTTTACATACTATGTTCCAGGGCCACTTGTATTATTCAAATGGGCTCAACAGAAAATTTATTGAAAGCTTGGATTGCCATCATGAATAAATAGGGCAGATATCTTTCCGTTGCCTTTTCTCCAGTATTTCACTGCTTATAGTCTAGTGGAAAAAGGCAATGAATACATAAGTAAACAAATTAGAAGAATGCTGCCAGACAGTGTCAAGGGCAGGTGAATACAGTGTGTAAGATAAAACTGAGGAACGTGGGAGGACAGAGTCAGAGCAAGGTGTCAGCTCACCCCTGTCTAAGTTGGCGTTTGGGGGAGTGCTAAATAAAATGCATGTGTCTTAGGCCTGGAGAATCAAAATCTTTGGGAAGAGACCTGGACATCTGCACCTTAAGCATCTCTGAAGTTGATAGCGTGAGACACAAACCACGGGGTGCAGGCCTAAATGGCCTGGACAGGTCTTCGTACCTGCTAGTCACCAAAATAGTGTGTCATGCTCTGCATTGACGTGAGGCATTTCCAAGCGCTCCTCTTGATTTGGTGGATTTTAAGGCCTCTGTGCTTACCTCTTTTTTGACAAAGTTCTGTTCTTTTAAAATCCTTTGTTCCATGTGATGAGCTCATGGTGGGAAGAGAAGATGAGGGGAAGATGGCAGCCAATCTCAAAATCTTCTGCACTCCCTTCTTGTCTTTACTCCTTGAAGCCACAAGGCCGTCATTTTTATGCAGTGTTTGTTTGTTGAGTTCTGCTTGTTTCCCTTATTTCTAAAGTACTTTTGCTGCTAAAATAATTTTAAAAAGCCAATAGAATAACCCATTTCAAAGTTTAAATAATTCATTGGGGATTCTACTGATAAGACATTTTCCTTTGCCCTCCTTTTCCAGCATATTAAAGTGAAGGTATGCAAAATGATTCAAGATAAGTAGAAAATAAGATTGATGGAAATTAAGATAGAGAAATCTGAAGTTAGATATAAAATCTGAAGTTAGATATAAAATTGGACGAGATGCTGTTGACTTACAGATGCAAAGGAGACAGGGAAAAGTAGTGAAGTGTGATGTAGACTCTGGGAACACCAGAGGAGGGCTGACTGCGTACTGGAATCTGCCGGGCCGGAATCTGCTGGGCCAGACGGCGTGGGCTGTGCTGAGTCCTGTGCTGCTGCGACTGCTCTGTGTAACCTCAGCCATGGTCTTCCAGACGGCCTGAATGATTGATGTGCGATGATGGTCTCCTCTCAGCTTATTCTGACAACCAAGTAGTATATATTTTTATAAGCACCAAATGATGTGAAGTGGAAGAGGAGGCAGTTGAAATTATAAATTGTTAATTTTCTGAGGCGTGTGTGAGATGGCTTCGTGAGCTTAGTGAAGCACCCAAGTAGGAAACAATTTATTGAATGGGTTTTGGCTAGCAGAATTGATGGGAAGGCTGAAAACTAAATGCGGGTGACACTGGATGACTCTTCACTCCAGTGCGTAGAATTAAATTGATTTTTGTGCAGGACGAGATACGCGGACCTAGTTTCAGTCTTCTACATGTGAATATCCAGTTTTCACAGCACAAATGTTAAAAAGTAAGGCTGTCTTGACTCCAAGTGTGTTTTTGCCATCTTTATCAGAAGTCAGATGGCAGTAATTATGTGGGTTTGTTTCTATATCTTTTTTTCCATTGCTGTATGTGAATACTTTTGTGTGAGTACCACGATGTATTATCACAGTGACTTGCTTTGTAGTATAATTTGTTGTATTTTATTTTTTTGCGGCACCGGGGATTGAACTCACAACCTTGCGCTTCCCAGGCAGGCGCTTAGGCCGCTGAGCTAGATCCCTGGCCCTTTGTAGTGTAATTTGCAATCAGGTATTGTGATCCCTCCAGCCTTCTACTTTTTGCTTAAGATTCTTTTCATATTCTGGTTCTTTTGTGTTCCCATATGCATTTTAGAATTTTTTTCTAGTTCTGTGAAGGATGTAATTTTCATGGAGTTTGGTTTAAATTTGTGGAATGCTTTTGGTAATATGGTCACTTTAACAATATATGAATTCTGCTCCTCCATGACCATGAGAAAACTCCACTTTCTAGTATCTTCAACCTCTCCTCAGTGTTCTGTAATTGTCATTGTCTTTCAGTTAGGTTGATCCTTTTATATTATTACTATTATTATTATTATTATTATTATTATTGAGATAGGGTCTTGCCATGTATTTTAGATTGGCCTTGAACTCACTATATAGTCCACGCTGACTCAAACTCACACTGATCCTCCTGCCTCAGCCTCTTGAGTGCTGGAATTACAGGCGTGTACCATTATTTTAGTTCTTTTGAATCTATTGTGTATGTAATTGTTTCCCTAGTTCTCAGCTAGTTCATTATTTGTGTGTAAAAAACCAAGATATTTAGTTTTTTAAATGCTGGTTTGGTATCCAGTGTCCCATTTATCAGTTTTATATATTGCAGTGGACCTAATCTCTTTTTAGTAAGACTGTGCTTTGAATACCCTATTCAATGCAGAAAAGTAAATTGACCTTTTCCGTTTTCTTGCCCTTTTTTTTTTTTTTTTTGGTTAATCAAAGAACAAAGTAGGCTTTTATTTCTGGTAATGTGTTCAAGACATTGACTGCTTTGTGGACCCAAGAAGATCTAAACATTTCTCTTAAGATTGCAGGTTGCTGAAAGGTCCATGTTAGAATTTTAAAAAATTTAGTTATGAAAATAATAGTGGTTAGCTGGGCTGAACCCTAGCATTTGGGAAGCTGAAGCAGGAGGATCACTGTGAGTTTGAGGCCAGCCTGGGTTACATAGTTCACAGCCAGCCTTAACTAACTAGTGAGATCCTGTCTCAAAAAAAAAAAAAAAAAAAAAAAAAACGGTGTTTTGAGAGATATAAATTACTATATGGTTTTAAGATTTTTTTTTTTACAGTATATTTTAGAAACTGAACAAATTTCTATGTAGATACCATGGATGTTGCGAAACTTTTAAGCAGCAGAAATTGTTACAGTTGGGCAGTATTAGGGAAATTGAAACAAGTAACTCTGTTGTGTCACAGTTTAAATAATGTCAAAAAGCTTTTATTTGAAAATGTAGTTTCTTTTTTTGAGATGGGTTCTCACTGTGTAGTTTAGGCTGGCCCAGGCTGACTTTGAACTTGTGGCTTTCCTCCTGCCTCAACATCCCGAATGCTGGGATTACACACCTGGCTTAGTTTTGCTTTTAGAACCCACATTTTTTGCTTTGATGTTGTTAACCAAAAAAACAAAAACGGCTGAGTGTGGTGGCACATGCCTGTAATCCCAGCACTCAGGAGGCTGAGACAGACAGGAGGATCGTTGTGAGTTTGAGACCAGCCTGGGCTACAAAGTGAGCTCAAGGCCAGCCTGAATGGCATAGTGAGACCCTGTCTCAAAAAGACAAGGGCCGGGGATCTAGCTCAGTGGCCTAAGCACCTGCCTGGCAAGTGTGAGGTCATGCGTTCAATCCCTGGTGCTGCAAAAACAAAAACAAAAACAAAAACAAAAACAAAAACAAAAACACACTAAAAATATGGAAGAAGAAAAATGAAGATGTCTTCTATCTGGTCCTGATAAAAGGTAGTGAAGGGCTACAGTCAGGAAGATTGGAGAGAACAAATTTGACATTCTAGAGATGAAATTGAATCAGTTCATTAAAGTTAATTTTGTATAAACCCAACTTCTCCAAAATTAAAGAATAAATCTAAGGACAAAAGGAGGAATTTAGGGGAGTGTTTACTAGAAATAGTAAGACAGAAGCACGTGGTGAGTATTCCAGCAAGGAGATTCTGAACAGAAGTCCAATCATGCTTTCTTTGCCTCAGACTTAATGAAGGTGGGTAGAACCCCAGGGTTTGTTTGAGATGGGATGCATGTAAAAGATTTTGCAAACCAACTGGTTATCTTGCAGTCCAGGTCCTTTGAGGTCTGGGCTAGAAAGGAACTATGCTGTGAAGAAGTCCTCCAGGAGGGAAGGGACTTTATCTGTTTTCAGCGCAACCTTTATCCTTCGATTTTGTGTTTACCTTTGCATCTCCAAGCTTGGCTTAGCTCCTCGCATTAGCTCCTAACTTGGGTGCGCTGTTGACTTTTCTTTTACATTTATCTTAGACTTATCTAATTGCCTACTTTAGCTAAGCTACTACAAAATCAGCTGAGTACTACTACGTGTGAGTCCATGTTGGGAATCAGGAGTGGATCTCTCTCGAGTATAGACTAAGTGTGGAGTGCCTGTGGGATGTCCAGGTCTAGATGCTTGCTGGACACTGGGAGACCTGCTCTTAGAGGTCAAGCCTTGAATGGAGGAGTGTCAACTTGAGAAGAGGCCAGAAAGCAAAATCTGAAGAAACACCTGTGTTTAAGGAGTAGTTAGAATGGTAATTGGAGAAAGAAACTCCTAACTGCTAGGTATCTGTTAGCAGTTCCTGTCCTCTAATACAAGAATGCATTCTAAGAACAACAGAGGTTAAGAGCAGAAAGCAGGTTCCAAGTGGGTTGCCGAGGAGCTTCCTTTCAGTGGAATTTTATTGAGCAAAATTGTGAGGTGCGTCCAAGGTGGGGAAAACTATGATCCACTATTAAGGTAACACTGATCCGATGGGAAATCACAAGGTGCATGAGGTGGGACAGAACTGTGGTCAACCAGTAAGATCAGAGTATAATTGCTTGGGTAAAACGGATTAAATGGGGGTCAAATGGGGAAGCCAGTTGTCTTGAGGTCTGACCCTCACTAAATGCGCCTTCCCACAGCTGCGAAGTCAGCTCTGACTTGAGGGCCAGTGCCTGCCTGGCTGCCTGTGATTCTTCTACCTAACTTAGCTGTCTGTAATAAGAATGCAGTGTGCCTAACAAAAATGTTTAACATTTACGAAGGTAGTGAAGTAGAAGTAAAGAAAACTTCAAGGACTAGGTGTCCCCTGGCATTATCTAATGTTCCAGAGACTCCACAGAGGTAAAAACATGAGAGCCGTAGAAAGGATCATCAGGTTTCCGTGCCTTAGGCCGAATGTTTCTAAGAGGCTGCGTGCCACAGGGATGGTTTCGAAGTGAGTGCAGTGAGGACCGAGACCAGACCATTGTTTGAAGAAATCAACTAATGGTGTACATTTTGGAGAGAGGGGAGAGTTGATTGAGAGACCTGAGTTTTAAGGGTACGCCAGAGCTAAATCTGAAGCAAGGAAATTTTATAAAAAATGTGATTTCAGGAGCAAGTATAGTTGACTTGGGAAAATTTTCTCTCATCACTAATTTCTACTACATTTCTGGCAGGAGGGCCCCCCTCAGCAAACATGCTGAAATACGCGAATTCCTGCAGGTTTACTTACTTAATGTTTCCTGTAATTTATGTATTAAGGTGCTTCTGTATCTGGCTTTCTTTGTTTGCTTTTTGAGCCTAAAATTCAGTGCAGCAATTTTGCAGTGACTGACACATGCATGTGCTCACAAAGCACTACCCAAGGCTCTGCTTCTCTGTTTGCAAACTTTGCAGCTTGTCGTCGCCTAAGACAGCATTTTGTACAGTTTTGAATGTAGTTAAAAGCGGTAAGACATTTCACTTAGGTTCTGTTTCTCTTTGTCTCCATTTTGGGTATGTACTTGGGAAGACTGGATAAGGACTTGGAACATTGGTGTATGAAATCTGGTGCTGTCCCCCAAACATGACTCCTCCTAGCTACCACTATTTTGATATTTATGAAGATACTTTCTCTTACACTAAATATTACATCCGTAACTATGACACCTTAGTTTTGCTTTTTTTTTTTTTCTTTTTTTTAACGGCACCAGGGATGGAACTCATGACCTTGCACTTGCCAGGGAGGCGCTTATGCCACTGAGCTAAATCCCTACCCAGTTTTGCTTTTTTAAAAAAAGACTTAAAATCTTGTTCAGGTTTATGAAATGCAGTGTAGACTCCATTTTTAATTTAGCTGTGGAAAAAGCTTCATTATGTACTTCATTGTTTTCCGAAAATGTGGATTTTGTTGATTGGTCTATTGGAGTAGGGTTTAAAACATAATCCATTCTCTTTATTTCCTGTAAACTGGGATTTGGACTTAGTTTCAAGACTACTCTTTCCTTCTTCTTCTTTTTTTTTTTTTTTTTTTTTTGTCCTTTTGAGACAGGGTCTCACTATGCAATTCAAGCTGGCCATGAAATCACTTTGTAGCCCAGGCTGGTCTCGAACTTGAAACAATCCTTTTGCCTCAGCCTCCCACTTGCTGGGATTATAGGTGTGCACCACCATGCCCAGCAACCCCTTTATTTTTTTCTTTTCTTTTCTTTCTTTTTTAATATCACTTCTAAAGGTGCTAGGGCGTCCTTCCTCCAGAGCCGTGTAGTTCTGTTCTTGGGCAGACCACAAGGTTTGGAACAGAACTCCTAGGTACATGATACACCGGGTGTGGACATCGCATTATATTCTTTATGTAATTCCTTTTTTATTTTGCAAAGGGAAGGTTTTATTCCTCTACTACTTGGTTTGGCAGATATAGTTATTATTAAGGTACATGCCTGGTTCTTTTATTTAAACCACAAATCAGAATTAAAGCTGGCATTGTACATCTTCCATAAGAGAGATGCATGCGTGCGTGCCTGTGTATGTGGAGTCTGACAGTCAGTGCCAGAGCCTGAGGATTAAAACCAGGAGAAAGAAAAGACAGAGAGCAGAGCGTCTTGCTCAACTGGACACCTGGCTGAAACCTAGGCGATTGACTCTGTGAGTAAAACCCCGCTACATATGTGTGAGGCCTTGGGTCCGATCCCTAGCACTGCAAGGGAAATAAAAGGAAAAAAATTACAAAACCTTTTTTTAGGCCGGGTGAGCTCGCACTTACCTTGCTGGCTTGTTCAGAATCCTGAGATCTCAACTGCAGGCCTTGGGATGCGTGAGGTTGGAGAGTAGTCTCAGCCACCTCCTCCTTGCCAAATGGGTTGGGGAGGAAATGCTTTTCCTCTGCCTTCTTATCTTAGTTTTTACACATTACACTGACAGAAGACAGATTAGCAAGAGGGTTTAATCACATGGTATAGGTCATAGGAAAAAATTATGACTGAAGGTGGCAGTTAAAATTTGAAGCATAAAGGCTGGGGATTTAGCTCAGTGGCCTAAGCACTTGCCTGGCAAGCGCAAGGTTGTGAGTTCAATACCTGGTGTCTTTTTTTAAAGACAAGGTCTCACCTTTCAGTTCAGGCTGGCCTTGACTCACTATGTGGCCCAGGCTAGCCTCAAACTCATGGCAGTCCTTCCTCAGCCTCTGAGGTGCTGGCATTTCAGGTGTGCGCCCCCATACCCAGCTTCAAGTACTTTTAAAAGTATGAAATATTGGGCCTCCAAAAAGTTTGTCAGCCGGGCCTAGTGGTGCACGAATAGAATCCCAGCACTCCGGAGGCTGAGGCAGGAGGATCGTTGCGAGTTCAAGACCAGCCTGGGCTACAAAGTGAGCTCAAAGCCAGTCTGAATGGCATAGTGAGACCCTGTCTCAAAAATACAAGGGCTGGGGGTTTAGCTCAGTGGCCTAAGTGCCTGCCTGGCAACCGTGACCCGAGTTTGATCCCTGGTGCGGGGGAGGGGGGATTGTAATTTTTTTTCTCTTTGTTTCCCTTGTGGTGCTAGGGATCAGACCCAGGGCCTCACACATAATAGGGAGCTGCTGTTACCCTACGCAGCATCCCCAGCCCTGAATTGTCAGTGGACACACAGTAATTGAATGTGTCTATTATGTGCAGTGCGGTAGCTTGATACATGTATGCCATGATATATATATGTACAATGGTTAGTGATCAAATCAGGGTAATCTGCATATCTGTCACACCAAATTTTGTGTTGGGAACATTCAAAATCCTCTCTAGAAGCTATTTTGAAATATGCAGTTAATTGTCGTCAACCACATTTCCCATGCTGTGCTCTAGAACATTGGAGCTTACTCTTTCCATTCAGCTGTGACCCTGTACCTGTTAAGCATCCTCTTTCATCCCTCCTTTCCCTCTCAGACTTTGATAACCACTCTTCTGCCTTCTGCTTGGGAGATCGGCTTTTTATTGCTCACACATATGAGTGAGAACCTGCAGTGTTTAAATCCCAGTGCCCGACATTTTGCTTTGCACATCTGTTTACTATTTTTTTTTGTCTGTTTACTATCTTAATGGGGGGTCACTTACATAAAAACATGACTTTTTGGGAAGATAAATCAGCCCTTACGAGAATAGACAGGAGATGAAACTGTAGGTGACAGTGTTTGTTCAGGTATCCCGGTGTGGAGATCTCTCCAGTGATAAGAGATAATCTTCCCCTTTGTTCCTGGGGACAGGTTTTAAAGGGGCTCAGGGTTTAGTCAGAAAAGAGATTTGCAGAAGTCAGTGTCTTCTGCTGGATAGTTTTTTTGTTTTAGTAATGCCAAGACCCCAGGTGACTTCGTGCAGCTATTGTGTGGCCTTCTCTTCCTAATTTCAGCTTCCCCTCTTGCTCTCTTGGTGTTACTCCTAAATTCAAATTTCTTACCTCATTGCAGAAGTCCATTTTGGATAATTATATATTATTGACATCATGGACTTAAAGTGATAATAATGACCCTAAAATTCAACTTTCCAACACCTGCTTTCCAATCATTGCAGACATTGTTTTTATTTGTTGATTTCAGGCTTTTTGTTGTTGTCGTCGTTGTTGTTGTTAATTTAAGTTGATTGGTACAACTTAGATATGTGTGATGATCACATTCATGATAGGGAATTTGTATCTGTGTATGATATATCTTGATTCCTTTTTTCCCCCCATTCTTATTCTCTTTTCAAACCCCCTTGCCCTCCCTGTTCACCAAGCTCTGCTCAATAATTTTTATATCTTATTGATAAATTCTGGGCCCCTTCAATATCTATGCATGTATGTATGTGTGTAGATATATGAGTTCACACTGATATTGAATTACTATTCAGAAATACAATATGCTTACATAAATTCTGTTTTACATTTATCTTTAGCTTCTACAAGTTCTTCGAAAGACAGTGACCGAATATAGTATATCAGTCCAATCCCTATTGTACACTGTAGTGGTCACTACCAACAATATATTTACCAAAAAGAGTTACAGCATCCAGCCCATCCTTAACCCCACTTACTCGTTTGCAGTCGGATGTTTCCACACTGTCAGCACACTACTTTCTCCCTGTGTCTGGTCTAGCTGTTGAGATTTTAAGGTGATAGATGCTGCAGCCTTAGGATTTTGTGGTTCTATCAGTTCTCTTCTCCTATGCCTATGAAAAAAGAAGAAAGGTAACCCACCAGATCCATGTTGATGGAGAAGTAATTCTTTAAATAGATGAACATTAAGAAACAGAAGACAGAGCACTGTTGAAAGTGTAAAAGGTTTTATATATTAGGTTTTCATCCAAATGTAACTTTCACTTTTTTTTTCTTTTGTGACCAATAGAACATTCCAGTAAGCCAGTAGAAAAAAATGTGACTTTGGGAAATCCTTCTCTTATATCTCTCACCTGCAAGTTCAAAACATCAGGGAATTTGACTTTAGTCAAGGTGATTTGGAAAAAGGATGATGAGCTCCTTAAGAATTACTCTCGCAGTGAAGCAGAGGGTGCAGTGTCTACCCAGTACAAGTGAGTATATGAGATTTAACCTAACTGCTAGCTGAAATTAGTTGAATTCTAAGTATTTTTACTGACTGAGCAGTCTTTCTTTTGTAGCCACTTGAATGTTATGCTGATATTCTAATTTGCATGTTTCTGGAATTCTTTTTTCTTTAAAATTTTGATATGGCTAAGTGTTCATTTAGTAGTTTTTTGAGAACTAAGCCTTTATTAATACGTCGAATTATCTTTCAGTTTCACCATTGTGAACAGCATGCAAATGGGAAATTATTCTTGTCTCTTTGAAGAAAAAAAGGAACACAGAGGGACATTTAATATCAAAGGTCAGTATTAATAACTTGCAGAATAATAACTTCAGAATTATGTTCTAAGATTTTTAAATCCCTGTTTTAAAATTATTACTATAATAAATATAATAAAGCGGATAGGAAATTACATGTTTTCATTGGAATCACAAGAGGTGGCACTGCAAATGGTCATGCATTTCCCAGTCCCCTCCCCTCCTGCCTAATCTCCCACTTTATATATATTTCTTTTGTTTTTTTGTTTTTGTATTTTATTGGGCTAAGGACCAAACCCAGGGCTTCCAGCTTGCTAGACAGACGTCCGACCATTGAACTCAATCCCAGCCCCTAAACTCCCACTTTATAGCATAGGATTTAGTTGAAAAGGTCAACACTAGCTATTCATAAATCATCATATCAGTCTCTTAAAATTTATTCATTAATTTAGCTCTCTAAATTCAGAGTGTTCATCATAATCATCTAGAATTCCGAGTTACTGTTCCTAGTCTGAGAGAGTATGGTTTGCTATTCTAGATCAGTGGTGCCAGAGCTTGGCATTTTAGGGATCTGTAAAATTCAGGTGATTTTGTTTCATATATTTAAACCAACCTGGATGGTTTAGCATACGAAAATTAGGCGCTGTCTGCTGCTCCTAGTGATATAGGGGAATAAAAGTCCCAACCTACTAGATGTTCCGCACGAGTTTATGTTCTCTAAAATCGAAGAATAAATTTTAGGAACAACGGAGGTTACAAGCAGGATATATTTATTGAGAGGAAGAAAGCTTCTGTCTGAGAGACAGAAAGGGTTCCCAAGTGGGTTGCCAAAGACTCTGGCTTTTCTAGGGATTTTTATAGAAAACCACGAGGTGAGGTGGGTCTAAGATGGGGAAAACCTGGGCATGAGGTGG